>CAUYRB010104194.1:0-11265 GCA_963574695.1 Propithecus perrieri | reverse complement strand
GAAAGAAATTAATTGGACAGCTAAAAATATATAGAAAAAATTAGCCGGGCATGGTGGCGCATGCCTGTAGTCCCAGCTACTTGGGAGGCTGAGGCAGAAGGATCGCTTGAGCCCAGGAGTTTGAGGTTGCTGTGAGCTAGGATGATGCCACGGCACTCACTCTAGCCAGGGCAACAAAGTGAGACTCTGTCTCAAAAAAAAAAAAAAAAAAAAAAATTAAATGTAAGTTAAATGTCTTATGTCCCTTAGAATAATGGTGGTGGTGATTGTGGTTTTTTATCAGATGCCAGGCACAGTTCTAAATTCTTTACACATATGAGTTTATTTAATCCCTATAACAGCCCTCTGTGGAAGGTATTGTGGTTATTCCCATTTTACAAAAGATGAAATTGAGGCACAAAAGGTAAGAAACTTGACCAAGATCACAGAATTAGTACCTGTTGGAATTGAAATTTAATTCCAGGCAGTCTGACTATATAGTTTTGCTTTCAACCCCTACTTATATGATTGTCTCAGGATGGAGGCTTTAACATTCTATTACTACTGTTAATGTCTAACAATAGTGTGTTAGGTATTGTGAATAATAATGAACTATAAAATAATACATGGTAATAGCTTCTGGGACTGTGCATGAAAAAAATTGAGACATAGGTTAGCTCATCTGATATTCCTAGGCTAAGTGTCACCAGTTTCCTTTCTGTATTTAACTTGGTAAAACTTTAACTAAAAGACAGAGAATCCTAAATCAGTGAATTTTGTGAGCTCATGGTAGTGCAGTTTATTCAAACTAGGCTTTTTATTAACACTTTAGGTGTGTGACTCAGAATGGAAACCAATATAATAGATACTTTTTCTGATTCAGCAGTGAGACAAATGAAAATCTTATTCTTACACAAGTGGTAGGTAATTCCATACTAGACAATTATCTTTGATGATTTCCTTAGAAACTGGGAACAATTAAGAGCTTCCCAAAAAGAAAGAAAAAACTAAGCTGGTTAGGGAGTTGGGAAACCATACAAGATGTTAGAATTGTCACTGATCAACACTGCTGGGATGTTTTGATTTTTGATCTGGTAAACCAAAATCTGTTGAATTCTATACCATCAGCCCTCCAAATCTGCCTGTTCTGTATCCATGGATCAAAAATATTTGGAAAAATAAAAAATAATACAAATAAAAAACAATACAGTATAACAACTATTTATATAGCATTTATATTATATTAGGTATTATAAATAATCTAGAGATGATTTAAAATATACAAATACTATGCCATTTTATATAAGGGAACATCCATGGATTTGGGTATCTGCCAGGGGTCTTAGAACCAGTCCCTCTCGGATACCAAGGAACTGCTATAATATTTGGTGATATTTTAGTCCACAAATCCTTTATGGAATTAATCTTTTTGTGCAGTAAAGCTGCAATCCCCAACCTTGGTCCATGGCCTGTTAGGAACTGGGCTGCACAGCAGGAGGCGAGTGGCAGGCAAGTGAGCAGAGCTTCATCTGTATTTATGGCTGCTCCCCATTGCCTGCATCACCTATAAGCGCCACCTCCTGTCAGATCAGCAGTGGCATTAGATTCTCATAGGAGCGAGAACCCTGTTGTAAACTGTGCATGCAAGGGATCTAGGTTGCTCGCTCCTTTTGAGAATCTAACCTCTGATGATCTGAGGTGGAACTGAGGCAGTGATGCTAGCACTGGGGAGCAGCTGCAAATAAGATTATCATTAGCAGAGAAGTTTGACTGCACGATAAATGTCATACATTTGAATCATCCAGAAACCATTCCTCTTCCCACCCACCCTGTCCATGGAAAAATTGTCTTCCATGAAACCGGTCCCTCGTGCGAAAAAGGTTTGGGACCTCTGCTATAAAGGATTAATTCAATGGACTTGGGGTGCTCCAACCCTGCATATTCTAAAGTAAGGACTGTCCCTTTACCAGTTCCTGGCTAAGAGTATCTTTATATAGATGAAAGCGTAAGCCAGGTCAGATGATTCTGACACACTGTTTTTTTTAAAAGTACAAAATTAACCTAAAGGTAGAAGAATCAAGAAAGTTCTTTTCTCTTCAACTGTAGGTCAGTAGTGGCAACTAAGGAGGAGGCATTAAAGATTTCATTTCATGGACTTCCTGAAAATTATCTGGGTCCTCACTGAAGAAAAGGAGGGAGCTAGTAGGAGTTGGGCAGCAATTATTTCCTTTAACAGAAGTACCTCTTCCTATACCTGGCCAGGAACCACCCTCTTTATCCTTTTAGTCAGTGGGAAGGAAATCCACATATTAGAAGGCATTCCTGCCAGTATGTGGTACTACGTAATATTTCTGCCATTTTGAAAATGAAGTTACTGAAATCAGACCTTGAAATTAGAAGAAATTTCCTTTATTAAATATGAATTTTGCTGCATTATAAGTTGTCTTGGAGGTTCCCAATACCACCCTCAGGTTCAATGATTCCCTAGAAGGACTCACGGGACCCAGAAAAGCTGTTATTCTCATGGTTACAGTTTATTATAGCAAAAAGATACAGATTAAGGTCAATGAAGGAAAATGACTCATAGTGATTGGCATGATGTTCAGTTGTCATGATGTTCAGTTGTCCTTTCCAGTGGAGTCCCATGGGCAAGTGCTGCCAATCAGGGAAGTTCATCTGAGCGTTGATGTTCAGGATTTTTATTGTGGATCAGTCACATAGGCGTGGAGTACCCATGTGACTTAACTACTCAGTTTCCAGCCCTCTTTTCCTTTTACCCCTAGTGGTCAAACTAATATAGCATAGCCCAAGGCAACAGCAAACAAAAACAGGTATTTACCATAAATCATATTGTTATGTTAGCATAAACTATCTGGCACGGCCAAAGTGCTGGCTATACTAAGACACTGTTAACAGGTGGACATTGCAGTGGTTCAAAGGTTATTTCCCAGGAGCCAGTCAGAGGCCAGTCCTGAAGACTTCTGTAATCTGCAGGGTTTGGGCAGCCCAGATCTCTGAGTTAACCCTTTACTGCACATAGGCCATCTGTGGGGAAAGAATGTTTTCATGTAAGATAAGGGTGAATATGGGTATATTAAATAAATGCCAAATATATTTATGTTCACTTCATTGGACACTTAGCTAATTCATCATATCCATTTTCTGTCTTACAGTTCAAGCACAGATTGTTTATATCAGGCATTTATTTTGTGTACTTGGGTTTGTCATTCCTTTAAAAACCTTGTATGTGTTTCTATAACATAGGAGTTCTCAATCACCTATTGACCATAATTTAATTGAGTCTGGGAGATCCATGATTTATATTATTTCACATGCTTATAGAACAGAGGAAAAGTTAGCATAGTTATGGTTTAAAACCATGAATAGGCTGTACACAGTGTCTCACACCTGTAATCCCAGCACTGTTGGGAGGCCACGGTGGGAAGATCACTTGAGGCCAGGAGTTCGAGACCAGCCTGAGCAACAAAGTGAGACTTTGCCTCTACAAAAAATAGAAAAAGTAGCTGGGCACAGTGGTACGCGCCTGGAGTCCCAGCTACTTGGGAGACTGAGGCAGAAGAATCACTTGAGCCCAAGAGTTTGAGGTGGCAGTGAGCTATAATTGCACCACTGCACTCTAGCCCAGGCAACAGAGCTGAGACCTTGTCTCCAAACATGAAAAAACACCGTGAGTGGCATAGGTGGTTTAGTAGCTGTTGGTAGCTAATTTCAGCCCATTTCATTAGTTAGAATGTTTCTATGAAATTGCCTTCCCCAAAATTGTTTACAAATGTTCAAATAAAGAGCCTTTGTCATAAAATATTCATGAAATCCTCTGGAATACCATTTATTTAAATATTTTACTTTATTTCATCTCATTATATCACTTAATTTTTTAGCTTCAGGCTAAAAAATCGACATGTCACTTTCACAGTGATTAGCTGACTACAGATGGAAAAATCTTTCAAACTTAATATTCTTATGTTTTCTGTCTTAAAATTTTTAGCTGTATGTGGAATCATGCACAGAAAAAAGATAAATGTTTTCCAATAGGGGTGTCATTTGGAAAAAACTGAATCCTTTTAATGTATTAAATGAAAAGGAATTATGCCTAGAGCTGCCACAGGATTATAAAGATATTTTAGGAAGAAATAATTTAGCTTGGAGCACAGGATACCAAAAAGTTGTGTTGTAGGACAACTATTAAAGGAAAATTTAAGAAATACCTTAGTTATATACATGCTTTGCCTTTGCTGCTGATTGCTTTAATATTCTGAATGGGAAGTTTTCTGTGTCCTGTGTTTTTAATATAAATCAATTTGTTGTAGCCAGAGGAAAAAACCAAATTTCCTCATTTTCCCTGAAAAATAAAAATAAAAAACCCTTATTACCTAAAACATAAAAATATTAAAGATTAATAGGACTTCAAGTTACAATATGAATTCAACGTAATGTATTATCTGTCTGTGTCAGCAGCTCCCTCTGTAGTATCTAAAAAACATGCACACACACTATGCATGGGTTTAGACAAATTTTTTTTGATTTGGAGGATTATTTTGTCTGTAGATTTCAGAGTAGGTAATATTTTGAATTTTAAATATATGATCATGGCATTATGCTTTTCAGAAACTCTTGAGGTCTGTATGAGGCTCTCTTTTAAGCAAGTTCTGAGCATGTTGCTATGCATCTAATGGATGTTTTAGTATTAATATTTAGTTGAAGGGATCAGTACATAGAATGAAAAATATATATTTACATTACTTAAGTTGTGAGGGAAAAGAAATAATCTTAAGTAGTCATCCACTGTACATACAGTACCACATCATTACACTGTTTTCTAAAATCAGAAAAATTAGAATGTTATATTACATACTCAAGGTTTAATAGACATTTTAAGCAACAGATGCCTTAAAATCCAATTGAATAGTTAATATCATTTTAGAAAATCTGAGTTCTGTGAACATTTTTATGTAATCGAGTGTACAGTAAGAATATCAGAATATCATCATATAGTATCATGAGGTTAATCATATGTATTCCCAAAAGAGACTTAAACTGTAATAAAACGATTATATTGGTGCCCACCAAAAATTTAGCTTGAGTTTTAAAACACCATGCATCTTAAGATAACTCCTTCAAGCAACTAAAAAAAAGATTAGATAATTCCTTCCAGCAACTGAAAAAAAAGATAATATCTAGATTGTAACTGTTCACAAATCTGCCTACAGGGTACAACAGATGTAGCATAAGTCAGGTGTGGCAGAAGCAGTAAATTCTGCCATGACCTCTGTATCTTCAGGCTTTTTGTTTTCACAGTTTTTAAGCTAATACATCAACCTAGGAAATACATTCTTTAATAATTTTAAAGATTATGTATTTTTCTGAGCTAATGTTTTAGCTTTTAAAGGATTACATTTTCATTTTAGAGTTTTCTATTTGGAAATCTGTATGAAATAATTTGGTACTTAATTACTTGGAGCCTACTGAAATTTAATCCAAGAAAAAACAGTTGTAATTATTTGATTAGAAAACAGTATTTATTATGCTTCAGTCAGGATTCTGGATGCTGTATAATGCACATAAACAGGCCCCTTCCCAGAAAGCACCGGGTGCCTGCTGGATTAGAAATAAAAATTTGGTTTGCTTTGGGAAAAGCTTATTTTTAACTTGAAGCATAATATTAGCATTTTATGGACAAGAATATGAGTGATATAGGTCTTCTGTGCTAGAAGCAATTACATTCTAAACCCAGTGGAAATGAGAAGTCTAATGGAGTGACCATGCCTCCTGATTTGTTGAGACAGCCCTGAATTTTACCTGATGTTCTGGCATAATTATTATTAAGTTGCTTCTTTCACTCTCAGAAGTGTCCCTGTTTGGATGAAAGGTTTGGCTTGTGTAGGCAATGTTTAAACAGAAATCTCTGTTATAAAGACAGTGAGGAAACCTATGTGTCAGATTTGGCCATTTAGAATCTCCAATGCTATGAAACAGCTCTATAACCCTCAGGGAATCTTAGGTGTCAGTAAAGAGCAAAGAACAATCCAAATGAAATGCATATATGGATATGTATGTGTAGTCGTTGTGCAACAATAGTACCAGCAAGGACCAGAAATCTGGGAGCTTTAAGGATTCACATATTGTGAGAATTTCCTATTCGTTTATTCTATAAACATTAGCATCAACTGTGTTCCCAGAACTAGGAATTTTTGTCTATTTTGTTTACTATTGTATTACCAGCACTTAGAACAGTGCCTGACATAGAGTAGGGACAAAATAAATGTTTTGTCCTTCTCAAATAAGACAAATAAGATTGTCTTTGCCTCCAGGTTTATAATCTAGTGTAGGATACAATCACATAAATAATGGCTATAATATAGGTTGGAAAGTATGATAATAGAAAAGAACCATGGTATCTTGGGAACACTGAGGGTCTGATTTTCATGCTTTACTATTTTAGTTTGCAAGGTGAATTACTTGAAAGACATTTGATGATGTAAAAGAAAAATTTTAGTTACCCACTGTCACCAATCCTGGCTCCGGACCTCTGAAGCCTAGGATAGAAATGCAGAGAAAGACAAAACCAGAATAATCTAGAACAGCTAATTCCTGACTCACCACTACTTTGTCAATACCTGGTCAGCCTTGTTTATCCGTTCAGCCAAACCTTTAGCACTACTATGTGTATGACACTGTACTAATCTCTGTGGTGACTACAGAGATGAATTATTTATTTAGTTAGTTTTTTTAAAAATCTAATGTGTCTGGCACTGTCCTAAATACTTTACTCATATCTCCATTTTACAGAGGAAGAAACTGTAGCTCAGAGAGGTAAATAACTTGTCCAAGGTCACTTAGAAATGACAGAGCTGTGATTTAAACCCACGTTGTATAGTCCAGTTGGCCAGGAGTGCTCTTAACCCAATATGCTCTGTTGCTTCTTAATGCTTTCCCTCAAGGGGAATACAGTCTATGGGGGAGAGATAAGATGTAAAGAAATAAATAACTGTCATATATGGTAGAATGTACCAAAAGAATATAGACAGGTGGTGTGAGACTTTAAAAGAAGGAGAGGTTACTTCAGGCAGAAAAAACAATAAGGAGACTTTGTGGAGTAAAAGGCATTTCAGATGATCATTGATGGATAAGAAGGACAGGTGGCATTGAAGAGGACGGATATTCCAGAGGGAAGGAGTAAGTATCGGGAGCATAATTAGGGAGTGGTAAATCCTCCAGTTGGCTAGAGTTTAGCATGCACAGATAATGAGAAATTACCCTAGTTGGGGCAAAGTCATGGAGGGCTTTGAATGTTGAACTAAGGAAATTGGTCTTTATTCAGTAGGCATTGGCGATCCAATAAAAGATTTTTGTGACAAGGAGTAACAGTATCAGAAGTATACTTGAAAAACTTAACATGGAGTTCCGTTTGGGATAATGAAAAAGTTATGGAAGTAGATAGTGGTGATGGTTGCACAACATTGTGAATGTACTTATGCCACCGAATTGTACACTTAAACATGATTAAAATGGTAAATTTTATGTTGTTTACATTTTACCACAATTGAAAAAAAAACAAACAAAAACACTATATAAGGACCTGACTCTTAGGGCTAAGAGGCAGTGACTACTGTGCATAGACTGTTGTGAAGGGAGAACAGAATGATGCTTGGCATCTTCCCAGATGGTTTTTCACGATACTTAATGTTCATTTTATGCCCCATACCCTTAGCAAAGATGTACCAGTAATATAAAATGTAATGGCCATTGCCATTACCTTTAAGGAGCTCATAGTTTAATAGAGATGATAGACAGTTTTTGAATAATTATAATACCAGAGTAGGCCGGGCGCGGTGGCTCACGCCTGTAATCCTAGCTCTCTGGGAGGCCGAGGCAGGTGGATTGTTTGAGCTCAGGAGTTCGAAACCAGCCTGAGCAAGAGCGAGACCTTGTCTCTACTAAAATTAGAAAGAAATTAATTGGACAACTAAAAATATATAGAAAAAATTAGCTGGGCATGGTGGCACATGCCTGTAGTCCCAGCTACTCGGGAGGCTGAGGCAGTAGGATCGCTTGAGCCCAGGAGTTTGAGGTTGCTGTGAGCTAGGCTAATGCCACAGCACTCACTCTAGCCAGGGCAACACAGTGAGACACTGTCTCAAAAAAAAAAAAAAAGAGTTATTGTGATCCACTGGGGGTGGGGGTCATAACATCTTGTTTTATTTCACACTTCAAGAATTTTTATGATGGTTCCCTCTCATCTGGAGAAACTATCACTTTTTTTTCAGCATATTATGGGGATACGGATGTTTAGGTTACGTATGTTGCCCTTGTCCCCCCTCCCCCCCTAAGTCCGAGTTTATCACTTCTTATTTTAATACTTACTTTCATTTGGATGGGACTTGTTTTTGCCATTTGAGGATCTGACTGCAATATTTGCTGAATAGGGTCATTTGTCTTTGCTTCTGGGTGCTTTCAGTGGCCAAGGCTGTTTATGAACTGCTTGGCTATAGATAGTTTTAGTGTGGTGGTTTTCTCAAATGCTTTTTGTAGTAGTGGTGTACTGGGTGTATGAGTATTCCCTCAGCCTTCAATAGTTCCGATGCGGAAGAGACCTTGAGACGCTTTTATCATTCCCAAGCACTGTGCACTTTTTCAGCTAATTTTATACTGGGTTGTGTAGTTGAACCTCCAGGTCAGTAGATGCTGCTTGCAGGTAAGAGTCAGCTGTGGAGATAGCAGTAGGGTACATGCTTAATTTTTGTTTCCTGGGAGAAGCTCTCTGGTGCCTCAGGCTGGAGGATTGATCTGTGGGATGAACAATGAGCTAGACTCCACTCTCATCCCTGGTGCTGGGGAAAAAGCTTGGTGGAGCTGTTCTGGGAAGGCCAGCCTGGGTCTCCTGATGGCAAGCACAAGCACTACCTCTGTTTGTGGTGCCTGGGGAGTGTCATAGAGTCTGAAAGACTTCCTTGGTTATGAACAGCCTTAGTATGATGGCTTTCTCAAATGTCAGTTGTAGTAGTAATGTACTGGGCAGGTAAACAGGCACAAGGCCTTATGAGTAGCCAGGGTGGTGTTGGTGATGGTGGTAGGTGAGGTCATGTAAAGTTTGTCTCCTTCCCAAGCACTGTGAAATTATGTCAATAAATGTTGTAATGGGCTGTACAGTTTTACATCCTGACCAGCAGGCAGTACTTGCAGGGGAGAGCCAGCTACAGTAGCAGCAGGGATTTATGCTTGACCTTTGTTAACCAAGAGAAATGCTAAGATGCCTCAGGTAATGGGAAGGGCCACGGAACTGCCTGGGATCCCTGTCCTGTATTCTGCCACTGAGGCTGTTGTGCATATGGGGTTCAAATCAGGTGGGACTGGATCAGGCAAATCCATGCTCAGGCTCCCCAATTGTGGGCATATGTTGCAGCCCTGATGGGGGTCAGTGGGCAGCTCTCAGGTCACTGGACAAAGTTCCAGGGAGGTGTGGAGCTGCCTTTGCTGCATTAAAATGTCCACACTGGGAAAGAGTTGCAATTCAGGTTCCACAGCCTAGTAGGCAGTGATAGGACGTGCCTAGCCCCCACACCCTCAACCTTGTGGGTCTCTCTGCGGTAGCCAGCCACTGGCAGCAAGCTGAAATAGCCAGCCAAGTCCCAGGTAGTCTGTACTCAGATAGGGAAATTGCCCCAGGCCACTTAACTCCCTGCCCAGGACAAAATCTGTGGATCCCAGGCCACAGCCCTCCTGGTTCAGTCCCATGGATGGGGGCCGGGTGCAACTTCTGTGCCCACAACACAAGCCCATGCCACAGTTGCCTTTGAGTTCTGGTTGTGAGAGATCCTCCCCTGCTTGAGAGTAGAACACAAATCTCAGTTTAGAGCTTCTCCCCGTATGTGACTGCTGCCTGTGTTGGCTCATAGATTTCCATGCAGTGCCCCCTGAGCAGAATCAGAAATGGACTCCTTCTATTGGTGCTGGGGTCTGGGAGTGTGTGCAAAGCACTTACCAATACCACTCCTTCTCGCAGACTCCGCACCACTCCCCAAGTCAGATTCAGCACTTGGTAGGGTCAAAGAGCTCCCCGTTGGCCTGGATTTCCCAGCTCCCCAGAGGGAATGTGTATTGTGGAGACAGTTTCATACACTCCCATTCTCTGGACACTCGCAGTTTTCCATTGGTCCCGCAGTGCAGGCTGCTGTCCCCCACACCTTTCAAAGTTTTTGAAGTTTCTTTCACTTGTTGTTTGGCTCCGGTGTTTCTTGTTGGATAAAAGTTCATGCTGTGAATATCTACACATTACTTTTCTGTTTTTAAGTGGATGAGGCCTGCTAACAAAGCCTCTAATTTGCCATCTTGGAAAAAATATATTTCAATTTTAATAAACTTCTGCAAACCCCCCAAAATTAGATTGTGGTAATGGATGCACAACACTGTTAATATACTAAAAATCATTAAATCGTACACTTTAAATGAGTAAATTATATGATATGTGAATTATATCTCAATAAAGCTGATTTTTTAAAAAAGGAAAAGACTATTTGTGACAATGTCTGTAACATAAGCTAATGGGACATTAAGATTATTGCATTAAAAAATTGTGTGATACATAATGAATACAAATTAATACTAAACTTTATTGATTTTTTAACAAATTAAACAGACATTTTTAAATATAACCTAAGAAATGTGCTCTTGAATATTTATCCCAGAAAAATGAAAACTTACATTTACACAAATAACCTGTACATCATTGTTCAAAACAGCTTTATTTTTATTAGCCCCAAACTGGAACCAACCAAAATGTCTTTTGATCAATAAAATTTTAAACCGTGATACACCTACAACATGGTATTATACTCAGCAATGAAATGAGCTATTGATACACATAACTTTGATAAATCTCAAGGACTTTATATTGAATTCAAAAAAAAAAAAAAGCCAACCTCAAAAAGTTACATACTGTGGTATTCACTTTAAATACATTTTTTTTTTTTTTTAGACAGAGTCTCACTTTGTTGCCCTGGCTAGAGTGAGTGCCATGGCGTCAGCCTGGCTCACAGCAACCTGACTCCTGGGCTCAAGCAATCCTACTGCCTCAGCCTCCCAAGTAGCTGAAACTACAGGCATGCGCCACCATGTCTGGCTAATTTTTTTCTATATATTTTTAGC
Source organism: Propithecus perrieri (assembly GCA_963574695.1). NCBI lineage: Eukaryota > Metazoa > Chordata > Mammalia > Primates > Indriidae > Propithecus > Propithecus perrieri. Next base: position 123 of record CAUYRB010104194.1, on the reverse strand, counting down.
TGTCCAATTAATTTCTTTCTATTTTTGGTAGAGACGGGGTCTCGCTCTTGCTCAGGCTGGTCTCGAACTCCTGAGCTCAAACGATCCGCCTGCCTCGGCCTCCCAGAGTGCTAGGATTACAGG
>CAUYRB010104189.1:0-25899 GCA_963574695.1 Propithecus perrieri | reverse complement strand
AATGAGAGACATTTCCCCTAAATGACTTCTTAGCCATGCTGATTATATGCCATGTGACTTAATCCAGTGGTATTTTGTTTTGAAGTATATTATGTGTATTTGTTAGCAGTTACCTTTATGAGCATTTTTCTTGACCTGGTGTTCCATTTTTTTCCATGATCCCTGAGAGATTAGCTCACATGAGAATCTCCTGGATAGGAGATGGCCAGCCCTGATGTAGAGAATTCCACATTGTTCAGCTCTAGCATTTCTGAGTGTTCTTTCCATGTATCCTTGGGTACCTTACTTTATAGTACATCAAATGCCATTAATATTTACTGTGGGCCTCTGAGAGAAAATTAGTTTCAAAAGCTTAGTCTAGATAGAGTTACAGGATCTAGAGCCCTATTTTTTTTTTTGAGACAGAGTCTCACTCTGTTGCCCCGGCTAGAGTGCCGTGGCATCAGCCTAGCTCACAGCAACCTCAGACTCCTAGGCTCAAGTAATAATCCTCCTGCCTCAGCCTCCGGAGTAGCTGGGACTAAAGGCATGTGCCACCATGCCCAGCTAATTTTTTCTGTTTTTAGTTGTCCAGCTAATTTCTTTCTATTTTTAGTAGAGATGGGGTCTTGCTCTTGCCAAGGCTGGTCTTGAACTCCTGAGCTCAAGCGATCCTCCTTCCTTGGCCTCCCAGAGTGCTAGGATTACAGGCGTGAGCCACCACGCCCAGTCTAGAGCCCTATCTTTTTATTTTTGAAGGAGAGAGGGAATACGTTCTTTTTTTTTTTTTTTTTTTTTGAGACAGAGTCTCACTGTGTTGCCCAGGCTAGAGTGCCGTGGCATCAGCCTAGCTCACAGCAACCTCAGACTCCTAGGCTCAAGTAATAATCCTCCTGCCTCAGCCTCCCGAGTATCTGGGACTACAGGCATGTGCCACCATGCCCAGCTAATTTTTTCTATATTTTTAGTTGTCTGATTAATTTCTTTCTACTTTTTAGTAGAGACCGGGTCTCGCTCTTGCTCAGGCTGGTTTCGAACTCCTGAGCTCAAACAATCCGCCCACCTCGGCCTCCCAGAGTGCTAGGATTACAGGCATGAGCCACCTCGCCCGACCTGGGAATATGTTCTTAAAAATAATCATTTTCTGCTGTTGGAGGGATTTTCATGAAAAAAATTGAAGAATAATTGTCTTGTGTATCCTTACCAGATAATTGCGCATCATTAATACTTACTGACTGCTGGATTTATCATCTCAGCTTAATTTTCTTCCTGAGATAAATGAATCTTGCTTTTTCATCATTACCACCCTGGCACAATCCAGTATAAATATAATATGAACCACATAATTTAAAATTTTCTAGTGGCTGCATTAAAAATTAAAAAGAAACAGGTAAAATTGATGTTTAACTCAGTATATCCAAATTATCAGTTCAACATTTAATCAGTATAAAAATTTTTAAGATATTTTACATTCTTTTTTTTTTAACTAAATCTTTGAAAAGAATTTTATACTTAACAGCACATCTCAATTCAGATGCCAAATTTTCATTGGAAATACTTGGTCTTTATTTAGATTTCATACAATTTGTAGTTGAAAAAGTGATTTGCATACCTAAGTTGTTTTAAACATATTTAAAAGTTTTCCAATAACTGAATTATTACTTTAAAATTTAAGTTAATCAAAATTAAATACATTGAGTTCCTCATTGTTCATATTTCAAGTGCTTAATAACCACTGTGGCTAGCAGCTACCATCTTGAACAGTGCAGCTCTGAACATTGCCTCATTGCAGGACCTATCCAAGTGTCCTGAAGAAAAGCAGTTGTTTATTAACTGCTGAAAAACTGCATCTACTGAATAACTGTATCTACTGAATCTCCTGCAGGCATATCCTAGAGTTCATGTTTCAGAGAGTGGTCCTAGTAGTCCGTTAGTTTGTGAGTGTGAGCTATGTACCTTTTCCTTCTGGCAGGACCCTTTATTGTTTATTTTAAAACACAAAATTCTATTCCGTTTCTTAACAAAAAAACTATTCTTATTTCTGGAATGTTTGAGAATATTAGCATCTTGCCACACTGACATGATTCGTAGGTTAGAATGTGAGTGCTTTACTGTAATAATAAATTGAAGTTTTAATATTTAAAATTGAATTTAAGCAAATGATACTAAGCAAAATAAATATGGTCATCCTCAGTATATGTGGAAGTTTAGTTCCAGCACCCCCCGCCCCCACCGCATGTACCAAAATCCACACATACTCAAATCCTGCAGTTGGCCCTGTAGAACTCACATATATGAAAAGCCAGGCACCTTCTCCCCAATATCCTGCTACTATATTTTATAGTATATTATACTATAGTATAATTTTATACTATATAGTACATTTTTGATCTGCTTTTAGTTGAAAAAATTCATGTGTAACTGGACCCTTGTAGTTCTAACCCACCTTGCTGAAGGTCAGCTGTAGTCTGATATTAAACCATTATCCAAAAACAGAACATCCTGATGCAAACTAGAGAGGAGAGTGAGCCAGGTGAATGCAAATGGAAACCAGATGGAATTTTAGGTCCTTCCACTCTTGATGCTCCTTTGGTGATTGCCACGAGGTGAATGGTGACAATAGTGCATAGAAGGCACAAGCGGGGCAACTGAAGCTATACCCAGAGGGGTGTGGGAAGCAGGGGTCGAGCATTCTGTTAGGGGCAAAGAAGAACCCCAACTTCACGAGATATGGCCAGGAGTAAACCTACCTAAGTGCTGAAAATAGACGAGATTTAATGGATCAAAGCAAGACCATTTCTTACTGAAAGCACAGCAGACTGCAGGAGCATCAGCATGGTAGTGCTGGTTCTCCTGGCCCTGTGTCCACAGGGGATGTGCCTCATGGACCTGGTTGGTGGCTCTGTGCATAGCCTTGTGGCTGAGGGGACACACTGCCAAGCTCAGCACCTTTTGTAGCAAGCAGCAAACAAGCAGGCTGCTTCTCTGAGGAGTGAGTGGCCACAGGAGTTGTGCTGTGCTGTGGCCTTGACCTGCTGAGCCACCTGCATGATCAGAAAATGCTTCGTAACTAATTCCTTTACCCAGGAGTTCCCTCAAGGTCTCATTACATCTTGTAGTGATCTTTGACACGAATTGTCACCATATGGTTAATAGAGACTTAAACTAGTCAATTACCAGGCTAATGGAGTATATTGATAATTTTTTTTAAATTAATTGAATGAGATCCTGCTATTGTACCTTTTTTGGTGGGGGAAAGGAGAATATGAATCTCAGTTTATTTTTAATTGTTCAGATTCAAAGTTTTTAATTAAAATATTGACACTTCATTACTTTTAGGATAAAATAATTCATTTTATAAATGACAAAGACTCTTATTGTAAAAGCCCTGGAGCCCGGCTTAAACAGAATGCTCTGGATAGGGAAGATGAGAAGTGCTGTTTTCTTGTGTCATCCTTACACTGTAAACTTCCTCTGTTAATCAAGTATACTTTGTTCACATGAGATTGCAGATTTAAGCTGCTTCCTCCAGCAAGATTTCCACCATATGCTGGAATTTAAATGGAAGTATGATTTTTATAAATTTCTCCATGTGTGAAAAATGAAGTTTTGAAATTGTAATATGTTTGAGCATGTTAGAATCTGTGGTGTGCAGGCAGACTGTCCATTCTTATTAATGTAGTTAAACAGGTTTTTGAGTGGCCTCTTTTAACTTTTGGGTCAGGCTGTCACTTCTTATTTCTCTGCTGTAATAAATCATGGTGGAGGCTTTGGCAGACCATCAAATGAATTTCCTTATCCGCTGCTTTTCCTTCTCTTAGTCACTTTTTCACTGTGGCTGTCCACCAAGATTCAGTGTCTCCTTCTGGGGAGTGGTGTTTAGGTCCTACCAGTTCATATCCTCTCTTAGGTCATGCTTTTTCTTCTGACAGCTTTGGGATCTGAACTTAAATGTTATGCCATTTAAACAAAATTTTAAAAATCTTAATTTTATTCTTACAGAAAAGTTGTAAAAATAGAACAGAAAGTTCCCTAATTACCTGCCTTCCCCCAGCTTCCTCCATTGTTAACATCTTACATAATCATTTGTTGTGGTGGTTTTGTCAAAACTAAGAAACTAATGTTGGTGCGGTCCTATTTAACTAAACTGCAGACCTTACTGGAATTGTTCCAGTGTTTCTGCTAGTGTCTGTTTTTGTTCCAGGATCCAATCTCAGATCCCACATCTCATTTAGTTTTTTCTCCTTTGTCTCCAGCCTATAACAGTTCCTCTTTCTTTGTCCTTCATGACCACTACACTTTGAAGAATACCACTCAGGTGTTTTGTAGAAAGTCCTTCAGTTTTAGTTTGTCTGGTTTTTTTTCTTTTTTCTTTTTTTAGAGACAGGGTTTCACTTCGTTACCTAGGCTGGAGTGTAGTGGCACAATCATAACTTGCTGCAGCCTTGAATGCATGGCCCAGGTGATCCTCCCACGTAGCTGGGACTACAGGTGTACCACCACACACGGCTAATTTTTAATTTTTAAAAATTTTTGTAGTCTGAGTATGTTGTTAAGGCTGGTCTCGAACTCCTGGCCTCAAGTGATCCTCCTGTCTCTGTCTCCCAAAGTGTTAGGATTAAAGGCATGAGCCACCATTCCCAGCCAGTTGTTTTCTTGTGATTGGAATGAGGTCACACATTTTTGGCAAGAATACCACAGAAATATATTCTCAGTGTTTCTTATCAAGGGGTTCATGTGATGTCACTGTGTCTCCCATTAGTGATGTTAACCTTGATCACTTGACTACTGTTAGTGTTTCCTGGGGCTGTCTGCTGAGAAGTTACGATCCTTTCCTTTGTAATTAATAAATTCCTTGGGGGAAGATACTTTGAGACTATGCAATTATTTCTTTAAACTTTTGCCCACTAATTTTAGCAACCATCAGTGGATCTTGGCTGCAGCAGTTACTCTGGTGTTCAAATATTAGTAGTTTTCTATTTCCCTCATTCTTTCTTCATTATTAATGGAATTCTCCTCTAAGGAAGAGCTGACTCTCCTCACTTATTAATGGAGTCATGGGTATTTATTTTATTCTATGTACTATCATTACTTTGTTGCTCAAATTGTTCAGATTTAAAGTTCTTAATTAAAATATTGAAACTTCATTACTTTTAGGATAAAAGAATTCATTTTATAAATGACAAAGACTCATTGTAGAAAGCGCTGGATCCCTGCTTAACAGAGAATGCTCTGGATAGGCAAATGAGTTTGTCTGTTTGGCTATTAGGAGCACCTTGGGTTGGCTTCTGTGTCCTTTGGACAAGCTCCCATCCTTTTATGAGCACTTCGTTACTTCTGACCCACCGAGATATTTCATGCGTATCTTGTACTTTCCTTTCCCCACATCTGGATTCACCCTTTTCTCTGAGAACCCTGGTTTCTTTTACTGGAGAATGGCGTTTAGAAACCAAGATCTGGGTGCTGAGTATGCTGTTTGGTATCAGGATCTCATTACTACTAGCTCTTTTCAGCAGATAAAACAAGGAAATGTATTTATACCCAAGCATGTACATACATCTGTATCTCTGTGTCATCTGTGTGTGTGTGTGTGTGTGTATTAAAAGCCCTAAGTTTGTACTAATTCTCTCTGATTCCAATCTACACAACAGGGATTATTTTAGCCTTCTCTTCTTAATATATAACTTCTCACTCCAACAGTGGGAATCCTGGCTCATATTAGTAGTTTCAGGATTGCCACCTTGTACCCCTTTGAAGAGCACATTTACTCACCAGATGTACAGCATTTATATGTAATTATTTTTGCCTTTAGTTTTACAGCATCCAGTCAAGATACTATTTTTTCGTTACTTAGGTTAGTTTTTTCTTCCCACTCCTTTCACTATGGTGTTACTCATTTATAGTAGTTAGGGTTTATTTTTTGAGATAGGATCTTGCTCTGTCACCCAGACTGGGGTGCAGTGGCATCATCATAGCTCACTGCAACCTCAGACTCCCACCTTAGCCCCCCGAGTAGCTGGGACTACAGGTGCACACCACCACTTTTTTTGTGTGTGGAGACAGGGTCTTGCTGTGTTGCCCTGGGTGGTTTTGAATGCACAGCCTCAAGGGATCCTCCCCCCTTGGCCTCCCAGAGTGCTGGGATTATAGGTGTGAGCCGCCGCATCCAGACAGGGTTCATTTGTTAGTGTTTGTATTCCACAATGGGTTCCCCATGTCCTGCTTGATTCTCTTGTAGTTATTTGTTTAGTTCTGGAGTATGTGAAGGGTGTGTGCAACATTACTATGGCGGTAAGAGTTATAAAAAAGTCAACTCAGAGAGTGCCACGCCTCCTTGGCCTGCTCTCCTGCTCCCCTGCTCCCCTTTCCCACCTACCCCGTTAGGTAGCCAATCTCTTTAATTTCTCTCTTATTCACCCTGTATTTTTCGTTTGTTTTGTGCCTTTTTAAACTCACCGGGTTTGTTGGCCATGGTGGTACATAACTTGGTAACAAAGTTTAACTGATACTTTATTAGTGTCTGCTAATAAAGCAGAAAGGGGATAGAAAAGTAGAAAAGAATGTGCCTTTTCCTACACTACCATATCTACTCTCCTTTAAACACTAAATATTTCATAATCACAGAAATATTACAGTATCATATACTTCAGGAAAAAAATCAAAGCTTCACACATAAGGATAAAGTCCCCTTTGATCTGTGTCCCTCAACACCAAACTACTTTTGTTACCCTTTAAGATTCTTTATATACTTCTAAACATATATGCTTATAGAAAAAATAATTTTATGAGTCCTTTTTTTTTATTAACATAAAAGATGTACTTTATCTTCTTCAGCTTCTGTTCGTGCTGTATAGATAGCCCTGCCTCAGTGTTTTTAACATCTGCAGAGTGTTTCTTGGTGAATGTTCTTGCATGTGACTCCAGTGCATGTATGTGGAACCTCAGAGGTGCAGTTGCTGTGTCCGTTTTTCACTGCGATCAGCACAGCACACTGCTCCCCAAGTAGCTTGCCACGTTACCCCTTCTCCCAGCATCGTACCAGAGTACTCATTTCTCTGCCGGTCATCAATACTCAACATTTCCTGTGTCTTAAATTCTGAGCAATTTGAAGGTCAAAAAAGTGGTATTTTGTTTTAATTTGCTTTCCTCTGAAAGAGTGAGGTTGAGTGTATTTCCTTGTGAATATTAGCTATGTACATTTCCTTTTCTGTGGTTTACCCATTTTTAACCTTTTTTTTCTTGTTTATTTGTATGAGTTGTTTGTATGTGCTAGATTTATTCATTTAACAAATATTTATTGATCTCTTACTATACACCCCAGGCACTGCTGTAGGTGCTGGGGTACCAGCAGTAAACAAGGCCTCTAATACCACATAAGTTACATTCTGGAGAGGAACTTGGACCAAAGAAAATCTAAATAAATGAATAAGATTATGTAGATGTTAATAAGTGTTATTAAAAATAAGGCAATGGCGGAGAGGGTACCTGAGTGGGGAGGGAGCCCCAATCTCCCCTTATAGACTCTATCCCCTGCATATTTGCTTTTAGGTGAGTGGTCAGGGAAGGTTCTCAGAGTAGGTGGGAGCTGAGATGAAATATGAGAAGGAGCCAGCCGTGGGACATGTCCAGACAGGGAAGACAGCATGTGGCTTGGTCCTGAGGTGGGCCTGTGAGCTGTGAGCAAGGGGGACAGGTCAGATCATCACAGAGAGACATAGTGCACTCCTCAGAGCAAGTGATCATTGGAGACGTTACTCAGAGGTGTTACTCGTGGGAGTAGACTTGGATTTGGAGGGCCAAGATCTGATTCAGGAGGAGGGTTTCTTCAGCTCCTCTTCCTTCCCCAGCTAGCCTAGGTTACCACAAGGGGCTTTGCTATAGGGGATTTGTGCATCAAGACTCAGTCATTGGGTTTTGTGGTTGTGTTAAGGCATAGGCCTTTTCTTTAATTAAGGAAAATTTTCTGTTTCAGATTACCTAGGAACAGTACGATTTGGGGTTATCACAAATAAACATCTTGCGAAACTGGTATCCTTAGCACACTCTGGAAGTGTATATTTACATAGACATTTCAACACATCACTTGTAAGTATTTTGAAATCACGTTTATATTAGTGCGGTGGTTCTTAACCTTGTTTAGGTCACAGTCTCCTTTGAGAATTGGATAAAATCTGCAGACACCCTCTCTAGGACCGTGCACTTGGTTTTATATGCGAATTGAGAGTTCCTACAACCCCACTCTAGAGTCTGTGTCCCCGGGTATGAACCCGTGCATTAGAGGGCTCCTGAGTTTAACATCTAGAAATTCTTTGTTTATATTCGTAGGTTTTGGTACAGCCTCATTCGTTTTCCTTCTTGGGTGAAATTGCCGAGTTACTCTGTTGGAGAATTGTTCCTCTGGGGCCATGTTCTCAGGGGTTAAGCTTCCATTGGGCGATGTTCTCTGTTCACTTGTTCCTTTTAGGAAGAATAATGATGTGACATGCTTTTCTCCTTAGCTGATGTAATGGGTTTTTGAAGTTCTTGTCAAGTCACAGTGAGAAGTTGATGGCTTCTCAACCCCACAGTTTTCCATTTGCTTTTTGGTGGAATAATCTCACCTCAGCTATTTGTGAGCTTTGACCTGTGTCCTGCGTAGTCCTGTGCTTCCGCTCTAGTCATTGCTGTTCTTCAGTCACATCACCGAGAGTTTATTTTTCTTAAGTATTCTCTGTCTCTCCAACATCATCGACAGTGTCAGTGACTTACAGGTCATATGCAGATCAGTTTCCCTGTACCCAGTGTACCCAGCATTTTAAACCTGTGCTCCTGTTGGTACCAGCTATAAGTTCTGTGCCCTCAGAGGTGCTGTCAGGCCCACTCTAGGGCTGCCCCCTTGCTTGCTAGTCACCCTGGCTTCTGCATATCTCCAGTAGCCCAGATGTTGTGCTTTACTTCTTGCCACTTACATTCCAAAAGCCAAATGTATTTTTGTGTTTTCCAAATAGCAATGTTTATTATGATGTTTGAGTATGTTTTTCAAACTCCCATCGTCCCACTTTGAGAATCACCACTGCGATTGTTTCTCCGCTGCCCACCCGTGCTGCTTGTGCCTCTCAGCTGCTTTTGACATCATCTGCTATCTGTCGTTTTCCTACATCCATTTTTAGCGTGTTACACAGCCTACATATATATCATATTTATTTATAGTAAAGGGTACTGAGGAAGAAATTAAAATTAGATGGAGAAAAAAAAGGTAGGACTATGAGATGACACTGAAAAATATATCAGATTTACCACTGTGATTTGATAGTTTTTAAGGTTGGTTGGTTTGTTTAGCAGTAGAATTCTTTTTATCAAATCAAATGTTATTGGGTTACCGATATCTAAAAAAAATACAAGCAGTGGACATCTTCATTATGAGGCAATTTAAATCCATTTTGGAGGATGTAAAACATCTCATTTTGTGAAACCTTCTGAAGCGCCTTTTTGGAAGTTGTTTGAAACCAATGATTTATGTCATTGGAATTTCTAAAATAATTTTATGTTTATATACATTAGTTGTTATAGAAAAACAAAGCAAAAAAAATCTCTTTTCTTTATCCATATACATGAAGTATGATCTGTGGCTTTGGACAAGTTTAGGTCATTTGTTGATTCATTCAAATATGTGTTGAATCCCTGCTGTGCCAGGTGTTCATCCCATCACTGGGGACATAGCAAACAAAGCAGACATTGCCTCACAGAGGCTCTGTTCCCACCCTGTTGGGGCAGTGTTCGAGGGACCAAGGTAGAAATCTAAATGATCCTTGACTCCATAATTTCTGTTCCCTTATTTATGCCTTGGTCCTTTTTTAAATACCCAATAACATTTAATAGCTCTCCTCGGACAGGGTGATAGAGGTGATTATTGCCACCAACAGGCAGGGAGAATTATCTTTTGATAGGTGAGTCTGTCTAAAGGCAAAAAGATGAATCACATGATGTGAAAGTCACCTCCTGCAGCCACTCTTGGTTCTTCAGCCACTTGTAAGGAAATGCTCTGTCTGGAGACCTGGGGGCCTGGGCGGTAGCTGCACAGGTGGGGCAGGCCCGGGCTCTCAGCCTCATTGTTCTCCCCTGTGCAGGGGTGGGGCCAGCCGGGCCTCTGGAGGGCAGTGCTGATGCGCCTTGAATCTGCCCTGCCTCTCTCAGCTTTCTTTATCCTCTATGTATTTGTCCTTCACAGGTCTTTCCCAGGGAGATCATGAACTACACGGCTGAGAACATCTACAAGTGGGCCTTAGAAAACCGGGAGATGCTCTTTCGATGGCTGCGGCCACATGGAGGCAAGAGTCTCCTGATGAATAACGAACTGAAGAAAGGACCGGCACTTTTTTTGTTCATACCTTTTAATCCCTTAGCCGAAAGTCATCCTTTAATAGATGAGGTAAGAGTTGTGATGTTGAAGATGCCGCATAAAGAGTGGGAAAGCCTCCTTAACCTGGACCTCTCTTACCCACAGCCACGCTCGTCTGCTCTAGCAGCTGAGTGGCTGCCAGGAGTGGCAGCTGTGGTTCTGTGGCGTCGCCCTCTCTAAATGGGCAGGAGGGAGAGCCCACGCCAAGGACAGGGACTGCCGCAGCCTCTCTGGCCGCATGCATTGACCGTGGCTTGGATCTGAGCTGAGCAGGAGACAGGGAAACCAAACCATGCCTCTCCAGAGAAGGACCCAGTATCCCTCTTTCTGAGGTGGCTGATGTTGAGCTTTCTATTTGGGAAGTGAGACCCAGGGAGTGGGCAGGAACACAGGCAGGTTAGTGTGGCCTAGGAGATGCCACTGTCTCAGAGGGTTTAGCCAGACTGCTGGCCTTGGCCACCCTCGGGACAGAGGAAAGAGGGGCAGTAGTGGCGATGTTGGGCCATTTTGTTTTTCTAAACCTTTCCTGTCACGCAGAAGCCAGAGTGGTTTTCAGAGACAACACCGTCAGCAGCCTGCCTCTCCCTCCTGCTTCTCCTTCCTCTGCTGCACTCCCTCTCTGGGCGTGGGTTCGTTTCATACATGGCTCACTTGGAGGCACTTAGCAAGAGCAATAATGATAAGCAGGAGCAAGCTGGGACTGCTCAATTGCATTTACTGAGCCTTTTATTTTTCCTTTCCCTCAAGGATCCTTTAATTGGCCAAAACCAATTTTAGACAGCCAGTGTGCTATTGGCCAGGCTCAGCAGACAGTGCCTGTCCCCGAGCCCCTCGGCGCCAGCCTGGTCGTCTGCCTGGAGGGACGAGGAGATGCAGCTTCTCACCCAGCCAGACCCTTCACTTGGCCACTCTGGAGTCTTTTTGTTAAAGTTATTGCTGCTGCTGGGAGCATTCTGAGTGAGCTCTGCTGTCCTGGCTTGGAGGAATAAAGAATCATCATATCCTCCTATGATTAGGAAGGACTTGAAGTAATGAAACTTCATTTCTTTAGAAAATCTTCACTGTGTGGATATTTTATGAACTGAGATATTACTTCAAATGACTAGGCCTTTACCATATCTACTATTAAGAGCCCTAAAGCTGCTTGTGGGAAAGGTAGGGTTTTCCAGCTAAGGTGGTGGCTGTAGTTGTGGATTTTTACTTTAACTTTTTTTTTTTTTTTTGAGACAGAGTCTTGCTATGTTGCCCTGGCTAGAGTGCCGTGGCGTCAGCCTAGCTCACAGCAACCTCAGACTCCTGGGCTCAAGCGATCCTCCTGCCTCAGCCTCCCGAGTAGCTGGGACTGCACGCATGTGCCACCGTGCCTGGCTGATTTTTTCTATAAATTTTTAGTTGTCCAGCTAATTTCTTTCTATTTTTTTAGTAGAGATGAGGTCTTGCTCTTGCTCAGGCTGGTCTTGAACTCCCGAGCTCAACGATCCTCCCACCTCGGGCCTCCCAGAGTGCTAGGATTATAGGCGTGAGCCACTGCACCCAGCCTTTACTTTAACTTTTAAACTTTCCTTCTGGAGAGTTCTCTTTTGTCTGGTTTGGACACATCAGGATCCTGGAGGGTAAAGTGGTATTTTGTGGCAGGAGCCCACATTCTCAGTCCAGAGGGTTGTGGTTAGACGTAGTTACCTGGTAGGAGGACACTTTCTTTCTAGCCTGTTCCTGGACGAGTGTCTCTTCCACCTATTGGCAGGTCTTCTGTCCTTTTTTTTCTGTGAGACAGTAGTCTTGCTGTGTTGCCTAGGCTAGCCTGGAACTCCTGGGGTCAAGTGATCCTTCCGCCCCAGCCTCCCATAGTGGGGACGATAGGCATGTGCTACTGTGCCGGCTACACCTAGGCCCTTGTTTATCATGGTTTTGCCTGTGGCTCTTTTCCTGGGGCTCCCAGTGTCTTTGTGAGATGAGGGCTTTCCCTTAACCTCAGCGTGTGCTTGAGATGGCTGGAAGCTCCTGGGATCTCACACTATTGTGAATTACTTAGGCAAACCAAGTGTCCAGCACATTTCCCTTTTTGTTTTAGGACAGTCAGGCAAGTGTTTGTTGAGCACGGTGCCAGCGGAGCTCCAGTCTAGGGGAGAAAGGACACGGACAACACAGTCTTGGTCCCATGGACTCAGAGGCTTGTCCAGTAGGAAAAAGGGAGTCTGCTTATAATTCAAGGTTGGGGAAGATCAAGCCCAGGGTCAGAGTCAGGAGCAACTGGAGGAGGCCAGGCACCACCCAGAACGCTGGGTGCTGGGCAGGGGAGGGGTTAGGAGAGGCTTTGGGAGGGAAGAATGTTTGAGATGGACTTTCAGGGGCAGCCAGGGCCTTGATGGGTTGAGAGGAACTTAAGAGAAGGAGCAGCCTGAGCAAAGGTGCAAGGGAAGGGAGAGTTGCAGCAGGAGGTATTAGGAAAGAGTGTGGGTTTTGTGGCCCACAGGAAAGGCAGATTAGAAAAGAACCTGAAAAAACCTTCGGAGGGGAGGGCCTTGGGCGCTTCTCTGAGGGTTTCAGGATTAATCATAGTCATCAGAGTCTCATTGTCAAGGAAGACATGGGACCAGAGATGAGTGCTGGCATTGTGAAAGTTTTCCTGGCAGCAGGGTTCCTGAGAAGTGAGAAAGAGTGAGAACTGCACGTGGGTGGTGGTGACGCAGAGTAGGGTCTGCAGTCAGGGAAATAGTGGCACAGTAACCGGAGATGCAGCAGCCACTGGGCGTTCAGGCGAGCAGGAGGGACGAGTGTCACACTTATGCAGGGTGAACCGTAACTCGTTAGCTCACTGACCATGAAAGAGTTTAAGGCAGCTTTGTTTGTCCATTACGGCCTTAGGCCTAATTTGGGGCAGAAAGTTGAGGAAGCTTATGTTGTTGAGAAGAGAGAGGTCATCTTAGAGAGAGCGTGCTAGAGTTGGGGGGCGTGCCAGGCAAGGCTGTTCAGGACAGTTGTCATGGGGCACGTGTGGAGGGTCAGTCAGAAGTGACGATATCATGGCTGCACCAAGCCCATACTGGGCGGCTGTTCTCACGCACACCTGCACGTAGGCCCACACAGACCTGCACGTACACACCCACACTCAGAAAAGAACAGACCCTGACACTAGTGTCAGGCCACTGACACCCTCGTGTCTCTAGAAAGTTCTAGAGAGGTTATAAGACATTGCAATGTATATTACACAACTTGTTAATCAGAGGAAATGCTTACCTCAGCCAGCAAAGAGTCTTTCTTTGTGACTTGTTTTCAGATTTAAAAACATTTCTTTGAGGTGTTCACAGGGTATGAATTCGGTAACCAAAAGCATGGTTATCATGTTCAGATTTCCAAATTTCTCTGATTAAAGAAAATGGAAGGAAACATCTATGGGACAAACATTTAAAGTTATTTGCAACATTTCCCCTAATTGTTCACATGAAATTAAATATGACATCAAGGGATACACATAATGTGATGTAACTTGAATTGCGTTTTCAAAACTGCCTATTAATGTAAAAAGAAACATGGAAACCAGCTCATAGGAGAAAATAACAGTGCCTCACTCTTCAAGAGCATTGCTGTGTACAAAATATTTTCTTCAATTAAAAATATTCTTTACATGGCTGCTTTGTGAGAGATATTATTAATAAGAATAAAAGAGGCAAGGAAAGAAGATTTTTCTTGGAATTCTGTTCTCCTTAATACTGTAAACTATTATAGTAAACCTTGAAGTTTTATGGAGGTTTTGGGGAGTGGGTAGCAGTAGTTGTCTACTATTGTGTCTCCGAATACAAAGCAGTACCAGGGTGGTGCCACAGGGCAGCTGGGCTCCTCATGGGTTATGTAGGCTTGGCCTTGTTAGTACCCTGTGCTGTCAGAACCTCCTCCAAAAAGGACTGAGATGTTTTTGTGTGTGTGGGGTGGGGGAGGAATTTAAAACTCTGGCTTATTATCTAAAGTGACTTTTTTATGCCAACCACTATTCAAACAATTTATTTTTCTGTATAAATATCTGTGTTTTGAATTAATTCTTTATAAATATTACACATTATAAAATTTGTCTTTTTAAAAATTAGAAATGCACTTAGTAAATGGTTTTATGGGGCAGGGCATGAAGGCTCACGCCTGTAATCCCAGCACTTTGGGAGGCCAAGGCAGGGAGATTGCTTGAGGCCAGGAGGTTGAGACCAGCCTGGGCAGCATGGTGAGATGCTATCTCTTAAAACAAAACAAAACAAACAAACCCCAGCAAAACACGAAATAAGTGGTTTTACATAAACACACTTTAATGAAACAAAATCCTGAGTGACTTAACACCTTGTAACTAACTTTGAAATTTGATTTGAGTTAACACACTATTCTATTTTAGAGAGTTAAATGCATTTGGATTGTAACTTGTTTTTCTCACAAAACTAGGGTGGGACATGGGTAATGAAAGATACTCAGTTTGGAAATGGAAGAGTCTTGGAATAGAACATAAATCTAAATTGCTAATACTGATCTGAGGGTAAAGTGGTTAATCTCACCAAGAAAGAAGAATGTGTACATTACGCTGAGATGCCATTCGTTTGTCAGGTGTTTACTGGGCATTTGTTATGTGCCTGGCCCTATGCTGGGCTCCAGTGACAGGATAAATCACATGCGGTCCCTGCCCACGAGGATCCACAGGCTTGTGGGGAAGAGGGCAACTTAACAGAAGCTTGTAAGACTTGGGGGAGGGCTTCAGGGACACTGGAGGTGGGAAACCAGCTCCTCCCAGGGTTGGGGTGGGCTTAGCTTTACTAAAGGAGCCACCCTGGTGCTGGGCCTTGGGAACGGATGGAGGAGGCAGTGTCCCAGGGCAGACCTCTGCAAAGATATGGCCGTGAGAGGGCCTGGTCTGGTCTGCAGAGGGTAGGGTGAGACTGGAAGGACAAATGGGCCAGACCGTGTGTAGGTTTTATCCTACCGGTAATAGGGAGGCATCAAATACGGTTTGGCTGAGGAGTGTCATGCTTAGGGTCATATTTTTAAAAATATAATAATCCTTCCCTTAGCCATGGGGGATACGTTCCAAGACCCCCAGTGGATCCCTGGAACCATGGATAGTATCGAACTCTATATATACTACAAACGAATTTCTTTTTCCTTCTTCACAATTTCACAGATAGAAGATTCTTTCTTACCTTAGATCTTAGCAACCTCAGCATGTGATTGCTTTTTTTCCTTGAGTTGAGACCTTTCACCTAAAGGAAGCACTCTTTGGCTTTTCTTTGCCAGCATCACTACCCTTGCACTTTGGGGCCCTTATTATAAAATAAGGGTTACTTAACACAAGCATTGCAATGTTGAGACAGCCGATCCGATACTGAGACGGCTGCTGAGTAACTAACAGGTAGTATCTACAGTGTGGACACCTGGACAAAGGGATTCATGTCCTAGGCAGGGTGTCGAGAGATTTCATCATGATACTCAGAACGATGTGCAATTTAAAACTTACGAATTGTTTATTTCTGAAATTTTCCATTTAATAATAATTTTGGACTGCAATTGACCATAGATAACTGAACATGCAGAAAGTGAAACCGCGGGTAAGGGGGGACTGCTGTAAGAGGTGGCCGTGTGGAGGCTCCGTGGAGGTGGGAGAGAAAATGGTGGGGGTCTGTGACAGCTCAGGACCCGAATTGAGGCCACGGCTGTGGGGATGGGAAGGGGAGGTCCACTGAGTCACACTGGAGTCAGAGCTGGCAGGATTTGAGGCGTGTGGTGACACAGAGAAGTTGAGGGTCGACCGAGTTTCTAGCTTGATGCTGCCATTTTCCCAGAGAGGATGATACAGAAGGAGGAAGAAGTGGGGGCGGCAGGTGAGAGGGGAGTTTGGTTTGGAACATGTTGGCTTGGTAGCCTCCAATGAGGCATGAATTTATTTGGAAACATACATGCTGTAAAATATTTTGATCCACCATTAGATGCTGGAGAAGTTTTTAAACTTATCAGTTAACAAGGTAGAAAGTAGACATTATGGAGGAATATAAAGGTATAAAGGAAAATGCACTCAACTGAGAGTTGAGCGAAATGCTGTTCTTGGTTCTTTGACACCCTGGACGTGTGTCCTGGGGTGAGCCACTTCACCTTTCCAGGCTTCATCTCCTGCTGTGTGGGCTAAGACATCTCTGAGACCCCTTCCATCTCTGGAAAAATTCATTGCTTGTTAATAGTGACACATTCTGAAAAATAATCCAGGCCTCTCTGTTGCTAGGTTTGGTGTGACCACATCCTCTTTGAGGCAGTCCTGGCCCAGCGTCCTGCCAGGGACTTAGACTAGGATGTTCTCTAGGGCCCTCACCAACTCTGCTCCGTATTTCAGATCACCGAAGTGGCCTTGGAGTACAACAACTGTCACGGGGACCAGGTGGTGGAGCGCCTCCTTCAGCACCTGCGGCGAGTGGACGCTCCAGCGCTGGAGTCTCTGGCACTGGAACCGCCGGCACAGCTGCCAGACCCGCCGCTGATCACAGCTTCCCCCTGCTGCAACACCGTAGTGCTGCCCCAGTGGCACTCCTTCTCCAGGACCCACAACGTGTGTGAACTGTGTGTCAACCAGACCGCGGGGGGCATAAAGCCGAGCTCGGTCAGCATGCCACAGTGCAGCTTTTTTGAGATGGCAGCAGCTCTGGATTCTTTCTACCTCAAGGAGCAGACCTTTTATCATGGGGCATCAGACAGCATAGAATGCAGCAATTTTTTAACTTCCTATAGCCCTTTCAGCTACTACACTGCATGTTGCAGGACCATAAACAGGGGTGTGGCAGGCTTCATTGATTCTGAACAAGATGTCTTTGAAGCCCCGACCATTGCATTTTCTTCCCTCCAGAAGAAATGCGAGGTTGATGCTCCAAGCTCCGTTCCTCACATTGAGGAGAACAGGTATCTCTTCCCTGAAGTGGACATGACTGGCGCAAACTTCACAGGCCTGAGCTGCAGAACCAACAAGACCCTGAACATCTACCTTTTGGATTCAAATTTATTTTGGTTATATGCAGAGAGACTGGGTGCTCCGAGTTCCACTCTGGTAAAAGAATTTGCCGCAATTGTTGATGTGAAAGAAGAGTCTCACTATATCTTGGATCCAAAACAAGCTCTTATGAAGTTCACCCTAGGTACTGTAGGCAGTTCACTCCCCCAGGCATAATAAGTTTTGCTTAACTTAATACACGTAACTTTTATTGAGGGGTCTCATTACATTTGGTTGCGGGGGTGATGTCAGCTCTTTAGCTCGTTTTAAATCTTTCGACCACAATTGGTCATAACTTTAGAAGAAACTAATTTTGTCTGTTGAATGGAACTTCCTAAATCCAAATTGGAAAAGTTTGTCATTTAGACCGTGGTGGGGTAAGAGTCCAAATTTTTAGATTGGCGATTCCAGTCACATTTCTAAGGTAGAGCCAGCTGCAGTCAGTGGGGACTCGGCAGGGAGGTGGAGCCAGTCTGGTGGGACGCCCCGGGAGCTGAAGAATGTGAGCAATGGCAGCTGCTTCATCGTAAAGGAGCTTAAACTGCAGGCAGTGAAAAAATAGGACCACCTTGCGTCCCCTTTGGTTTCACAGGTTTAAATGTGTTGAGTATCAGGGCCACCAGACCTCATTTGTTCTGCTGCTGTTTTATGATGTGTTGAGGGGGCTGCCGTGGCCTCAAGTGCCTAGACAAACAAGCATCGTGTGCAATAAACAAGGGTCAAGTTGCAAACCAGCAACAACCACTTTTTGAGGGGTGAGGCTCCATTGTGGGAAAATATCCAGAGCTTGCCCCTGGGGCCCAGCAGCAGCCGTGAACTGTCCCATGCTGTCCTGTTCCCAGGACTTTGCTGACGTCCTGGATGTACACACAAGGAAGTGAGAATTCAAAAGCCGTATTAGTTCAGCTTCATTGGAAACATGAGGGAGGGTCAGTGTTTGCCAAATGGTGAAAGGAGGAATTTTGTAGGAAGGAAACTTTTTATTTCAAGTTCTATAAAGAATGAAATCAGAAGTAAACTCAGCTGCTAAATACTAGTCCTTTCAGCCATCCTCTTTTAAATCCAGGTGAAGCTTGTTTCTTACATTAGAAATGTTTGTGAAAAACCTTATGTAAATACTGATTTTTCTATATCAAATTAGATATTATAAACATGAGGGCTCCTCAGTGTTTAAAGGAACCCTGTGTCCAGTCACTTTATGAAGGGCATAATCTACTGATATTATTCCTAATTCAGGTTTTCTAAAATTAGTTTGGTGTATTGGGTTTTCTCACAATGAAAGTAGCATGTGTTTTTAAAGTGTGTGTTGAATTTTCCTGAATTCTGTTCAGTAATACTCAAGTGTTTGATGAGCTCATAATGTGTTCACTTAGAATTTAAAGGTAATTGAAAGAAGCCTTCTTCAGATTTCTTTCCATCTTCTGTATCTACTCAGAAATGTCTAGCTCAGCTGTTCTTTGTCCTATATAGTTGGTGACAGAATTTTTAGAATTTAGAATTTTTAGGGGCTTGTTAAAAACAACAACAACAAAAAATCTACTGTATGTCATTGTCAGTTTAGAGAGTTAACATACAAGTCTGCTGTCTCTAAGGGCAGTTTCAGAATTTAGGCTTCATTCAGATAGGAAATATTCTTGGTTTTATGTTTCAAAAATGTGGCCAACTCAGTGTTATTCAGATGCTGATCATGAATTCTCTTTAGTATTCACATGACATTCTTTACTTCCTCCTCCATTCTGCACATGTCACTGTCCCTTAGGCCCTCAGAATGGAGGGAGTTAGAAGAAAGAAAAAGAAGTGAAACTGAAGTCAGTGTTACTGCAGATGAGGCAAAGGACTCTGAAGATGGCAGACTCTGTGGGGAGGGTAAAACTGTTGGTTCCAGTTAGGTTTTTGAGTATTTTTAGGTTTTATTTATGTATTTCTCCCCTACATATAATTGAGTTTATTTTTCTTAACCTTTCAAAAAAGAAACTTGAACAACTTTAATAAAGGAAACAAAAAACCATAGCTCCTTGTCCTCAAATTAATGAACATTTGAACACATTCCACATTATTATAGTTTGTGCAATTACTGCATTTGTAGTTACGCTTACCTCTGTACCTTAATACAACTTTAGTATTATAGTTCAAAATCTCCTGAAAAGATTGTGGCTTGTTGATGATTTATGCAGTCTCACTTGGTATCTGTTTGTGGATCAGTCCTTTTAGAAAAGAATAGAATTCCTGTTCCGTGAATGTCAGAGCATGTAACGCTGCATGGTGTTTTGTTATCTAAGTTACTGTCCACTGAGTTAATACTACCAGAGCTAAACCTGATGCCACCCTGGCAGCTTTGTTCAGGGTTTTGCTTATAGGTGAAATGAGTTAAAAATGTGAGCCTGTGAAGTCATTCCAGTTTTTAAAACGTCGGGTTTAAAGTAGGCCAGCTACTTTCCTTGTACCTAAAGAAGAGTTGATCTCATTTTCTCTTTATTTTTAGAGTCTTTTATTCAAAACTTCAGCGTTCTCTACAGTCCCTTGAAAAGGCATCTCATTGGAAGTGAGTCTGCCCAGTTCCCTTCTCAGCATTCAATCACTGAAGTGACAACTGATACCTTTTGGGAAGTAGTCCTTCAAAAACAGGTATGGAGTCACAAGAGAGGCAAAAAGCAAGCCATCTGTCTCTATTAAAATAATTTCCAAAGCCGCAGTTGTTGGGGTGAGTGGCTGTTTTTGATGCATAGAAGAGGAACCACGTGGCAGTCCGATTGTGGAACATGAGGGAATTACATGGTGGTTTTCTAATTGCAGAAAGTCCTTAAGAAAGCACATAATTGGAAAGATCTAAAGATGAAATTTTTCACTATTTCTGCATAGGCGGCATTTATTGAATGCCTGCTGGATTCTAAGCACAGGAAAGAACTGAGGAGGAGCCTGTTTCTCAGGTGCCAGTAATGGCCCTCTTCCCCTTCCCACAGGACGTCCTGCTGCTTTATTATGCACAGTGGTGTGGTTTCTGTCCATCCCTCAATCACGTCTTTATCCAGCTAGCTCGTCTCCTGCCAATGGATACATTCACTGTAGCAAGGTAAGAAGTCCGTTCTGCAGCACTTTGGGCTGTGTGCCTGAGCGTTCACTCTCTCTCTTTTTCTTTTTTTTTTTTGCATCTTAGCCATATGGTGTTTGAGGGTCTGCCCATTTTCCATTAACCTTTGGTAAGACCCATTGGTTGGATTTAATTGTCAGGCGGAAGCCATGGGCAAAGCCTTATTAAAACCAAACTCCCCCCAATGAATTCTGCGTGTTCCTTCCGCGATGTTGATGTTTAGCCCTGATTGAATTCATAGGTAGGTGAGGGCAGGTCTGTGGGAAGAGCACTGACTTGGTCACCAGGATGGGCCCCTGAGTGGCCAGCTCCTTGGTATACCATGGGAAGGTTGCCCCAGGAGTTGCCAACCAGCCCTGGGACCTGCAGCAAATCTCTCCACCAGCCCTTGTTTTCCTCCTCATTTGTGAAGTTAAGAGGAAGGATTAATTGACATCCACGTGTTCTAGTTTTGTGATTCCATGGGTACTATACATAGGCTCTTGAGTAAACAAAAAAAAATCTAAATTTTGTTTTTTAAAGAAGGCTCAAAGAATTTTTAGATGAGATAGTAAGCAGTTTGGGAGGGGGATTGTTTAGATTAACTCCTCCCCACAAAACTCCAGATAGATTAGAGTTAAACATAAAAGATCAAATCACAGAAAAAAACAGCAGAAGATAGAGTATTGGATTTGCTAGTTCCTTTGAGAGAGGGAAACTTTCCAAAGTAGAAGCAGTTGAAAAAATAATGAAAGAAAGATGAACAGATTCCACTAGAAATACATGCAAAGAAAACAAATAAGGAAAACAGACTAAAAAAGGGGACCATTAATGTATTTTACAGCATGTGTATTTCATCTGTCATATGTACTATAGGTAATACTTAGAGCCAAATTTGAGGAATTACTATGCTGAGAGATTTTTGCATGTACATTGTTACCTGACTTAATCCTCGGGACACTCAGTGAAGCCAGTATGGTTATCACTCTCTTTTTATTGAAGAGGAAACTGAGACACAGAAAGATTAGGCAGCTTGCCCCGAGTCACACAGCCTATAAATGAGAGACCAGGATTCACAATCAAGTGTTCATACTCCAGACCCTGCAAAATTAAAATGGTTAAGAAATTACAATGGTTTAAGAAACAGAGACTTCAGTGTGAACAAGGATATGAGTGGGTTTTTCATGTAAGAAGAGAGAGTAAATAAACAAATGGGGAAATTATAACCTAATAAATGTAAATTAAGACAATAACAAAATGTCATTTATACTTACTTAATAAATGCTTTTAAGTGACAAACTCTTTTGTTGCTAAAATAGAGTAAAATTGGCACAGTCAGATGTAGCTAATGGAATGAGTACATTGCCATAACCCTTTTGGAAAGCATTTTCGCAACATTTGCAAGAAATCAGCAAAAATGGTTGTGCATTTTTGACCCAGCTAATTTTACTTTGAAGAATTTAATGAAATGGGAATTCCAGAGAAGCACGAGCTAGTTATCATAGCGTTGTCTATATCCACCAGTAGAGGGACGGTTAAGTGAATCATCACTGGGCATTTGATGGGATTTTTATACCTTCATTAACACAATGCTTTTCATACAATCTATTGGAAACAATAGAGCATGACATATGTTACAGCTTCTCTCAAAAATATGTAAGCATGTAGATGAAGCCTAAATGAGAACCCCAGAAAGAAGGTCCCAAGTAGCCCAGTGGAATTCTGAGTGGATTTTCACATTGTTTTTCTTTTATGGTTTGCCCTTTCTTTGAAGTAAAAATCAGGAGGAAGAAAGTGTTGATTATAGAATATGGTGTTCAGTACCACTTGTTTAAAAAACAGAACTCTAATTAGTTTCAGGTAAGCTGGCACCGGCAGAGGCAGGACTGCCATTTTGTTAATAAAGATGTGGTAAAATGGTTTTCATTTGATTATATCATTTTTTCAAAAGTGAATTTTGTCCTTTTGGACAAATACATGACACTCATCCCTGACCCCCTTATGCTTTCTGAAAAATTCTATCAATGTAATGATTCAAAACATTTCCATCTTTTGTATGCACTGTTGGTGAATATTGCAGCCCTTCCGCAAGCATGGTGTGGCCCCTTCCTTTGAGGATGCTGTTGTGGCCCCGAGTCTGCCCAGCTCAGTGCCAGCCGCCCCCTGGAGCGGTTGGAGTTAGCGAGTGCCATAGTGATTGAGCACTGGTTGGTGATTTAGTACAGATGTCATTCTCTGTATTTGAAAATTAATCTAAAATCTGCCTAAAAGTACACTGTTTTTGGCCTCCATCCAGATTTACAACATATAAAAGAAGGTACAAAGTCACATCGTCAGAGAAGCTTGATGTATTTTGCTTAGTGATTTCCTTTCTTTTTCCAGAGATAATTCAGGCATTTAAATACTTGGCCAGATCCTGTTAGGTGCATGACTAGTCAGGTGTCCGTGAGGCATTTTTTGGAAGTTCATTTTTAATTTCAGGACATTGTATTACCATCCAGTGGAAAGCTGCATGTCTTGGAAGTATGAGTGCCCAACTTACACCTGGCAGTGCGCTCACCGAGAAGGGGCTGGTCCAGTGTTGGGTGTAGACAGTGCACCGGGTTTCTCAGTGATTGAGAAGATTCTTTCAAGCTGGGGTTTCTTGGGCTGATCTTTTACATTTTTTGTTCTTTCCCTTTGCCAGGATTGATGTGTCTCAGAATGATCTTCCTTGGGAATTTATGGTTGACCGTCTTCCTACTGTCATGTTTTTTCCTTGCAACAGGTAATGCTGAATTTTTTCCGGTTTGGGGTAGATGAGTTTCTTTTGCTGAGGTCTGAAAATGAAGTGAGTTTGAGATGTAAATCATTTGTTATGACTAAACTGTTCAAAAAGTATGCCCTTAGGGACACAGGCTGGAAGGGCTTTAGTGTCAGGATGTCATGTGAGGTGTGGATTTTTTTAAGGAGGTCTGCTCTTCTCAGAGTCTGTTTCTTACATGAGCATGAATGTGGCCATCAGGATTTGTTAGCTTTCATGGCCTGCATGAACATCTGGAGGATACAGCGACTGACAGGGAGGAGCCCCATGTTTGTGGGGCAGGACAGCAGCAAGTCCATGGAGCCCTGCTTGCCCCGAGCCTTCCCCTGTGCAACACCCTCCTTGCTCGGATTCGAGGCGCCCCGCAACGGAGCTTTCTCCCCACGTATGCAGACTGCTGTGAACGTCTGCCGTGCGGTCGTCACTTGATCTTTTACGTTTGCTTGACTAGTATTCCAAGCTCAGTTATTACAGCCACTGCCTTGAAAGCCCCAGCAAGCAGGGCAGGGCGTTAGCAAAGGGGTAGCGGACTTCCCAGTTAGGGAATGTGGGTGCCGGTGTTCTGGTAGAAGAGGAAATGAACTCTTGGCCCTTACAGCCTGAGAAACTGGATGTTCGCTCCCTTTTTACAGAGTCCCTGTGGTTTTTAGAAGGTTGGGTCCTCTTGGCGATGAAGTCATAGGGCTTTGACAGAATCTTCTCTACAGCGAAGTGTTTGCAGGATCATTTGGGGAGGTCCCTCACTCGTGTGACGTTGGCTGTTTTCATTTCCTGCCTCCCTGTTGCGATTCCGTTCGTGGCCACTGCTCTGCTTGTCACGTTTCTCTAAGAGAGTGCTTCCTTGGTGTCTGTGGCTCATTTCCTTGGTTTTTGCTCTTTATCTCAAATAATTTTTGCTGGAATACTTCCTGTGGTAGTAGGGTCTTGTCAAGTCATGCACTAAAAACAGAATGTGACTCACCCTATTCTACTGCTGACTGAGTCGTGATGGGCCTTTTTCTTTCTAAGAAGCATTTAAATTGCCATGTAGTCAAGGAATCATGGACAATAACACTAGCAATGTCATCTGTGCAGGACAGAAGTTGGACATGTAGTTTAATGAAGTGTGGGTTTTGAATTCCAAACATAGTTTGGAAAAGTATTAAAGTTACAGCACCCAGCAAATGCCTTTGCATGTAGTAGTTCTCAGCAACTGGAAAAAATCAATGTATACTGAGAGACACGCACACAACAGGTAGCACAGCGGAGGGTTGTTTGGAGCCCTGCATCTGGGTCGAGTGACTTTCATTCTAGAGCTGCCTGGTGTAGTAAACATGGAGATGAGTTTGTTCTCCAGACACGTGCTGGGCAGTTGCTGCCTCTACTATTTTCCTTGAACAGGAAAGGTCAGGAATGTAACTTTGAATATGAGAAGCCTGAGCAGTTCTATTTTGATGGAAAGAGCTTGGTAAACCAAAGCCCTGTGGCTTTGGAATGGAATTTTTCTCATTTCCTAAAAATAAATGGTCGTCAGAAGTGGAGTAAGCTCATCATTAGCTGGCCCACAGTGAGCAAGTGGTTTAGCCAGAAGGTAAATGGGCAGATGACGTGAGCTGACAGCTTGCAAAAGAGGAAATGAAAAAGGCTGTTTGATAACATATAATAAGACCTTTCTCACGGTTCACCTGCTTATGCTATTTTTAGTGAAAGGAATATAAAATTGTACATGCACTGCGATGGAACAGAAACTCGTGCGTGTGCTAGCTGCAGATGTGTGCAGCAGGGAGGACGTCAAGGTGTTGACGACGATTATTCAAAGGAGTGAATACTGCAAGTGAATTGCAGGTGTTTCTTGTGTGCCTTTTATGTCCCTTGTAAATTGCTTACAAAGAACACATCCTGATTTCTAAAAATCATGAAGGAGAAAACCCATGGGAAAGAGCCTATCCTCTGGGTGGAGGCAGGAGGCGGGGCTGGGACCTTGAGGGAGACTTAACCTTCCTGTGCGGGCGTCTCAGAGCCACTCCTCCCAGCGCTTGCATCAGACTGTGTGCGACATTTCAAGGTACAGGTGCTCTGGCCTGTCAGCGGGCCAGGGGATGAGGGGCTGGGGGGGGTGGGGAGTATGTTCTACCAGGAGACTCTGATGTGTCCCAGGGGAAGGACCACACTTCTTCAGAGGCGTGCCCCACCCCTGCCTCGGCATTAGAGGGGAGTCAAATAAAAAAACAGTGGGACCTTTTACCACCACACTTTCAGATTACTGCTTTTTTGGAAGTAGGTTGTTGACACTCCGTGCCCTTGCTACTTTTTTTTTTTTTTTTTTGAGACAGAGTCTCACTGTGTTGCCCGGGCTAGAGTGCCGTGGCATCAGCCTAGCTCACAGCAACCTCAAACTCCTGGGCTCAAGCGATCCTCCTGCCTCAGCCTCCTGAGTAGCTGGGACTAGAGGCATGTGCCACCATGCCCGGCTAATTTTTTCTATATATTTTTAATTTTTCCAATTAATTTCTTTCTATTTTTAGTAGAGATGGGGTCTCGCTCTTGCTCAGGCTGATTTCGAACTCCTGAGCTCAAACAATCCGCCCGCCTCGGCCTCCCAGAGAGCTAGGATTAAAGGCGTGGGGCACCCCCGCCCCGCGCGGGGGGGGTTGGGCGGGGGGGGGGGGGACCGGCGGGATACAAAGAAAATC
>CAUYRB010104187.1:0-24811 GCA_963574695.1 Propithecus perrieri | reverse complement strand
GGCATGGTGGCGCATGCCTGTAGTCCCAGCTATTCGGGAGGCTGAGGCAGGAGGATCGCTTGAGCCCAGGAGTTTGAGGTTGCTGTGAGCTAGACTGACGCCACGGCACTCACTCTAGCCCGGGCAAAAGAGTGAGACTCTTTCTAAAAAAAAAAAAAAAAAAAAAAAAGATATCAGATAGAAAATTTTATTATCCCCACTTTATTCACTGGAAAACCAAGGCCTAGAGGGTGTAAGTTATTTATGTTTCTTAAAAGTAACGCGTGTAAAGTGTTCAAGTACTTAATAAATATTATCCTGCCCTTATAGTTAATCATATACTTTCTCTTTTGGCTCAGAAGCATAGAATTCCATTGTTATTATTCATTAAATACCTTCTTGTTATTTTGCTGTGTGAGCTTATAAAACTCTTCACACCTTTAGCCCTTCCCCTTATGGTTAATATCGTAGTTAAAGCATTTTTTTCCCAAAGTAGCTACTGCTCAGGAAAACTCTACAGCATGTACGTAACAAACTAAAGAGCTATTTTAGTAAGGTAGGAAGATTTTGTTAAATAAAGGTAACAAAAAAGTGAATAGATAATTGAATCTGTGTGCTGACATTGTGACTTTTGTTATCATTTCTTAAAGTCCTGGCTGGGGGGGCGGCTCTTATATAGGAGAACATCTCCACCAGTTCAAAGTGCGAAAGCTGAATCTCATTGAATAAAAATGTTAGAACTGTTGAAACTGTACTAACATTTGCTTCCCATTTGGGGTAAACCCTCTTGATCCCAGATTCCAAAATTTGGTATAGAAATCACAGTTCTGTAATCTTATGTTTCTGCTACTTTTGCAAATTCAACAAAGAGTTTTGGTAGAAACCTAAACTAAAACATCCCCTTAGTTTTAGAGATTCCCTAGTGTTTGGCCAAGCAAAAATTACTGTGGAAAAATGACCATAGTATAGAGAGTAATTTGCAGAGAGATTGTCACCTTTAGCAAGGGTGGTCAAGCTAGCCTCTTCGAAGAGACGGCTTTTAAACAAAGTCCTAAATGTGGAGAGAGAGATCCAAATAACACCTAAGAGAGATGTTTTCCAGACATAGGAACATTAAGTCAGTGCAAAGTCTTCAAAAGCAGACTGAGCATTGGGTATCCAAGGGATAGAAAGAATATTTTTGTGGATGGAACTAAGCCAATATGGGGAAGAATTGAAAGAGACAAGGTCCTAAGGGTAGATGGGGGACAAATTCTGTGGGCCCTTGCAAGTCATGGTAAGAAATTTTGTTTTTAATCTAATTGATATGGAAGCCATTAGAATAAAATTATATCATTTGATTTCAATTTAGAGATATCCAGTCCAGGGAAAGACTGGAGGAGTTTCTTAGTGAGAGTTTGCTGGATTTTGCATTTGTTTTGACGCTGATGAACTAGAAGTTGAGTATGAGGCCTTGGAAGGAATAAGGATGAATCCTAAGGTCAAGCCAGAGATACTCAGTTGAAGGTGATGCCATTTGCTTACCTGGAGAAGAGTGACAGGAGAAGGCATTTACTATGTAAAACAAGAACTGTACTGTATAGAGCCACTGGAGTGTCACTGCATGGAATTCAATTTCTACCTGGTAAATATTTATTGATATTCCTTACTAACACTTCATTGGTGTATATAAAATCCAAATATAGATATACCCATTGAACAGAATATATAGCAGTAACAGTAAATAGCAAATTCACATATTAATTTTTATAACCTTTCTAAGACATCTTAGAATTCATAAAATGGAAATATAATCCTATTTGTGAACTTTAATGATTATATAAATTAGAAAATAACAGATGACAGAGAAACAGAGGAAGGGTAATTCTTAGTTTTTAAAAACAGAGAAGGTTGGATTAAAGCACAGAATAAAAATGGTAATGATATTGGATAGAATCTCTCAATTTACAGAAAGTAAAACATATAAGTTAGAATGTTAAGGGGTAAAATGATTAGAGATATGTGCAAAGACATGAGGAAAGAGAAAAATAGACACATAGAAGTACAACAAGCACAAGATTAGGAATAATTCAGGAGTTTTAGAGTTGTGAAATTGTAAAGA
Source organism: Propithecus perrieri (assembly GCA_963574695.1). Classification (NCBI taxonomy): domain Eukaryota; kingdom Metazoa; phylum Chordata; class Mammalia; order Primates; family Indriidae; genus Propithecus; species Propithecus perrieri. Next base: position 22,731 of record CAUYRB010104187.1, on the reverse strand, counting down.
ACATATAACAGATTTTCTGTCATGCTGTATAATAAAAACTGAATGAGAGAAAAAAAGCACCCTTTTTTGTTGCAATGACAAATCTTACAATTATATAAATTTCTGTTCTTGTAAAAAAAAACGATCATTGGGAGTCAACATGGAAAGTTCACTGAATAGATCAAAAGAAGGGAAGACTTCTGGAAGTAATAAATAAATATTAAAGTGCTGAAGAAAAGAGTATCGATGCATTAAATAAGATGTGTATGGAAAACTGGAAATAGTCAAGAGTGGCACACAATTGTAAGCATCCACCCTCCAAAGAAAGGAAGCTGAATGATTGACCAAATTACCAGATCTATTTCTCATGTATGCTTTGATCATCCACAAAAAATAGAAAAAAAAAAAAGAGAAGAGGATAGAATTAGAATTGGCACCAACATGTGGTAGAATGAGTTGAACTGACTTGAATTGAGCCGCTTTGAATTGAACTGCATTGAATAAAACTGAATTGAGGGATTTGTACTAATTGTGAATAGCTGGCTGTGTGGGAGAGTGGCCGAGTGACTAGCCAGGAGCTTTATAGCAAAGCCAACTATGTGAGATCACCACAGGGTGAGTGGAAAAATAAAATGAAGTTTTGCTTCTAACAGGAATTGGATATTAAGATAGTAAAGTATAATCATTAGAATAGTAGAGGAAAAAGCTATTCAGAGAGAAGAAAAAAAGTTGATACAAATAGATTCCATAAATCAAAGAAAATGAGGACCAAAAAAGAAACACTGGGATGAAATAGAGTAGAACAGAAGTCCATTGAAGGATATAATATATTAATCATTATTTTATTTTACTGTGTTCTAATTTGTGCATATTACCAAATTTAAGTCCAAAGGGCTGTTATTTCTTACAATGATTGAATGCAATGCACAAATTCTCATCCCCAATGACAAGAGTCATTAAAGAAGAAATTATCCACTGATAGCTCTTGGGCAATGGCAGAGCCTCTTTGAGTGACTGTATTGAGCTTGACATGTCCTGTGTCATTTCTTCGTAGAAGCACATTTACTCTTTTCCCAAACACAGAAGAATGAAAACTACGAAAATGTGACATTTGACTGTCTCATGGGTGTCAACCAGAAGCAAAGCATATATAGTGCTAGACGGCCATCATCAATAAGAATAATGGAGTCTTCATTCTAAAACACCAAAACATAACGAACTATAATCATCAGGTAAGCCCTATTGCCTCACCAAAATGACTCCTCAAAATGGGTATAATAATTATCTGTTCTTCTTTCTTTCTCAAATACTATATATCGTGAAAATCGGCTCTGTCTGCATCTTGGTTTTGTGTAATTTGCAAACCATGAAACACCTAATCCAGAAGTCCTGTGCAGTTCTGTGCTGCAGCAGGCTGCACCAGCCTGCAAGAGTTGACCGTGTGCTTCTTGTCTCAACACTAGTTTCGGTGGCTTTATATTGGAAGTTCGAACTCAAACGTCATGGGAGTATTTACCCTTCAGAATCTTCAAAGGCCACAAATCAGAGCTCCCTATGTTTAAATGTTCAGCTCCCACAAAGCTGAACCTTTAAACATATGCCAGCACCCTACTACCAAGTGAATTTGAGGGCAATAAAGACTACCAAAAACGTGATATCCACAAAAAGAATGTGTCTGTCCACCTATTTTGTGCCCTCCTTGTGTACCACAGTCTGATGGTAATGCGCACTTGTTATATAGCGTTAGAAAAATACAGATTTAAGTGCCAACTCCACCAGTTACACCACTGTTTCCAACTTTTTCTTTCTCATAGGATTGTAGAGAGACATACAGAAAATAATGTTTGTAAAATGTTTAATTCAGCACTCAGCATATGGTAAATTCTAGCAGGTAGTATATTGCATGATCATTGATTACTGCCTTGAATTTGTTCACTATCTTTTTGGCTCTTTGCTTCTGTCAACTCTGTCATATTTCCCATCACATTTAGTTTTATGCTTGGTTTTATTAGCTTTAGTTCTCAGCTAGGCTTAATGCTGGCTACATCATGGACCTTTCCTGGGAAATTATCCATCACCCATTTGCTGTACATGCCGCCTCTATGCATTTCTATCAGGTCCTGTCCCTCAGCCTAAAAAAAAGAGCACAGTAATACATTTATAACTAATTTTCACTTGCAAATCATGTATTGAGTAAACATGCTTGTATTGAAATTACCAGAAGATTCAGAAAAATGATGATGATGTAGATTTTTTAAAAATGCAATCAACCTGAATTGATGCAAGCGTAGGCAATACTATGCATATAAAGCTGAACTTGGATTCTGTTATGTAGAGGATGCAAGTATCACATAAAAATTTTAATTTTCAGTGGGATCAGATTATGTTTTGGTCCTCACAGAAAGGGAATAAAATGACTGACAGTTTCCTATTTTCCATCGTATATGGGTACCTGGTATTTTCATCATGTCCAAAGAAACACTGTTTTATCCTGAAAACCAACCACAACCACAGCAGCAACAATAGAAGTATGTTCTCTGCCTTCAAGTTCAACACATTTCTTTATCATGATACTGAGTTGTTTCTTTGTGCTTCCTGTCTGCCACAGTGAACAAATTATGGAGAAAATAAAACAGAATGAAAAAAGGGTAGCAACAGGATTACTTAACAGTGTTCAATTTCGTTTTGTCTTATAGCTCTCTTAAACTATAATTGCTAATAATTTCCTCTGTTTGTTATTTTGCCTAGCTTCTGCCTTCTTGTTCTCCTTCTCTTGGGTGCCAGGCTTTTAAAGTGGGCTTCTAGAATCCCTGGTCTCTATAGCCTCATTTTTCAACTATAGCAAAATGTTGGGAGCTTCACTAGACACAAACTTCCTCTTTAAAGGTCACCAGTGCCATCCCAGTTAATGAATTTAGTAGTTACTTTCTAGTCTTGTGTTATCTATTTTATTTACATTTTTACTTTAACAAACTTTTCATCTCCTTATTCAACAAATATTCTTTGGGTACTTATCACCCAGTCTCTATTCTAGACCTTGGGGATACAGAAATAAACATAACAGTGAAAATTCTTTGTTCTTAAATGGGTTACACTCTAATGGGGTTAGATAGCCAAATCATAAACAAAATGAATACAAAATTCATATACTATTTTAAAATTAAATGGAGACGTTGAAGGCGACTGAAAATACTGACTAGGCACAGAATATGTGTTAAAATTTCAAAGGCATGATTAGAGGGTCAACACTGAGGAAGCAATATTAGAGTTTTGACTGACAAGATTAGGATGTTAGCCCTGAGGAGCTAAAGAAGTCTGTGTATAGCCAATAAAAGGCAGAAGAAATGCTTGCCCTATAGAGAGAGTGTCAGTGTAGAAAACTTGGTAGGTGCTCATGGTGTGGGGGGAAAAGATTTCTCACACAGAGATTAGGATACACACACACACACACACATATATATAAAAGTTTATTTTATTCTCACAGAAGGAGAGAGAGAAGAGAGAGAGGGAGAGAGAGAGGAAAGAGAGGGAGCAGGGAGATGGTGTGGAATCCCAAAGAAAGAGAAGGGGGGTGCTGGTCCTGAGGTAAAGTGGCTTACTGATTTTATGGGGACAAAGAGAAAGGAAAAAAAGTAGTGATTGTTGTAAGAAATTGCTACACATGCTTCTTTCTTTCTTCTCGGGGGCAAGATGATAACAGAAGTTGAAACTGTGGCAAGATGTCCAAAGTCCAAGAGTTGGCTCTCCTGTCTTTCCTTGGAGAAGAGATTATCACAGGAGATGTGGCCCTATAGATATGGCTGAGGCCTGAAACTCACACCCTGCTGTTCATTCAGGAACTCTGTAAAAGCAGATCCTCAGCAGTAATTTTAAGAGAAGAAGATTAACACCTCTTTTCCATCCGTTCAGCTCTTTTCGGAAGTTGTGCAAAACAGAACTCCTGCAGGGTGCCTGTTAGTGAGAGAACCCATAGGATTGATCTAACTGTTACTAGGAAATTGCAGGATTAGATATTTTCCTGTTAATTTTGTAAGTCCTCCCCTTTCAGAGAGTATCCAGGGTATATTTTGCTGCATAATAAACTAACTCAAAATTCAGTGGCTCTTAAAAAATATCCATTTTAATTATACACTATAATTAAATTGTAATTATTAATATACGTTGCAACTTTTGCTGTCAGCAATTTGGCCGAGCCTCTGCTGGGCAATTCTTCAGCTCCAGGTGGCATTGACTGAAATTACCTGCTGGATAGGGCGGTCTGGTGAGTCCAATATGTCTTCCCTCACGTGTCTAGTAATTTGATGGAGATTTCTGGAAAGCTAGGTTCAGCTGTAACTCTCTCCTGGAGCACTTACCTGTGGCTTTTCTGTGACAGCGATCTCGGGGTAGTTTGCTTTCTTACATGGTGGGGGCTTAGTGTTCTTAAAACCTGGGTGAAAAGCTTTTTTTAAAAAATAATATTGTCTCTGTAATCCCATCATATCTCTTCACCTGCATCCTACTGGCCATGCAAGTCACTAAAACCGGCAGTTTCAAAAAGAGAGGGATGAAGCTCCCCATGATAAACACAAGATGAGAAAACTACCAAAGTGGAGAAAAACAAACTAAAATAATGATGAGAGCTAGATAACTGCATCTTCAAAAATACAAGAACCCAGATAGTTTAAATCACATACATTCTTTCCAAGTGTTTTGTATTCTTTTGTGTGATGGTCAGTCTGGGGTGGCGGGTGGCACAGGAGAGACTCTGGAAAAGAACATTCGTTATACTCAGCTCTAGAGACGGAAAGCACCGCAGCGCACCCTGCAGGGCCACATGAGAAAGTCACCAAGGTGATAAGGAGACAAGACAGGAGCGGATGGACTTTAGGCCAGAGCCTTTATTGGGTTTTCTGAGGGAAAGGCAAGGCGGGGTAGGGTGAACAGTTCAGGATTGGCCAGTTTGAACAGTTTCAACAGGCTCTAAGTTATTAGGGTGGTCACTAGTCTGATACCTGACCTTGGGATGATTAAAGTAAAGGCATATTGTCTCTGGGCGTGTTGTGGTCCCGATGGAGGAGGTATGACTCTGGATTGGTTAGTTTGTATGTCAAAGACATGCTCCCAGCTGAGCCCTTTACTATCTCTAAGAATGAGCTAGTCCTGGGAGGGGCAGTATATCTCCAGCCAGAAATGTTTTTTATGATGTTAAAATATTATAACATACAGAAAATAAACAAATAACAAACAGCAAATAAGCAATACAGTAACAAAGTTATTTAGTGATTAAAATCAAGAAAGAAAAGTATATAAGACACAAAAATTTGTAGAGCTAACCAGGGGGAAAAAAGGAAAGAAAGACTAGCATAAAAGTAGCATAGATGTCCTAGAAACTAATTGTTTTATACTAAAATATTTGTACAAAGAAAAATGAGGTTGATTTTAAGCAATAGATAGAAAAACTAAAGATATACCTGATATTAATGACAATGAACAACGTATATTTTTATCTTTTACCAAAAACAAGAAAGATAATAAGAATTTTTAGTAAAAACGTAGTATAAAATATTATAATAGTTTTCAAAAATTAATACTATCTCCATGCACCAACAATAAACAAATAAAATAAAAAAAATGAAGGATGATCCACAGTATAATAAAAGGGTATAAATTACTTGGAAATTTTCTGGATATTTGTATCCAGCAACAGATGAAGTTTACATAGTGATTAAAAAAACAGTTTTCTGATTTATATTGTGAACCTGGTATATGAGGATGATTCTATATCTAATAAGGATAGTACAAAACCAATTTAACTGATGAACACAGACACAAATTATATTAAACAAAACATTAGCAAACATACTCCAGCAGGGTATAAAATGATATTATATCCTCACCGAGACAGATTTATCACAAGAATGTAAAGATGGTGTTATGAACTGAAGGTTTGTTTCCCTTCAAAATTCGTGTGTTGAAATTGTCACCCCCAATGTAATGGTGGCAGGATGTCAAGCCTTTAGTCAATGAGGATGAAGACTCATGAACGGGGTTGGTGCCATTGCAGAAGACAGCCCAGGGAGCTCCCTTGTCCCCTCTGCCATTTATGTACCAGGAAGCAGGCCCTTGCACAGCACACAATCCACCACTAGACTAAGGTCTTATTTCTGGATTTAAGTGTATATAAATTACTCTAAAGAAGTATTTACATTTATTTGGACTACACAAGCAGAAAAAATAATCAAAATAATCCTTTTTTTCCTGTTGTTTCCCTTCACTTTGCAAATTATTCTGCTCTATTTTGTTCCTAAAAAGATAGAGTGTAATAGGTTTTAATTCATTCCATCTATAGAGTTTAAGGTACTCTTTGAATGTATTTCTCATTCTTTTATTCAATTTCCTTTAAACAAACTGAATGTACCACTAGACTAAGGTCTTATTTCTGGATTTAAGTGTATATAAATTACTCTAAAGAAGTATTTACATTTATCTGGACTACATAAGCAGACACAATAATCCTATTTTGCAACTGGCTGTCACCTTGCCATTTTTCATTATTAAACAAGAAAAATACTATATAAAATATAAAACAATGAAATTTAATTATAAAAATAAAACATAAGTAATTATAAAGCACAGATAGATGTGGAAAGCTAGGAATAACTGCCAAATCCTTTATTTTTCTTCTGTTGGCTATGATCAGATCTCTAACAATACCATGCTACAAAAGTCTCATACTGGATATTTTGTTTCAAATGTCTTTACTCAAATGTGAATCTATGTTACTGTATCAAATATTTTTACCTTTGTGAACATATTCTCGTATTATTTGGATAATTTTATTTGATCATTGTGTGTGCATGAATTTATTTCACCACATTTCTTAAACGGAAATTTGGAAAACTGCAAATCCTCAAAAAAATGTTTAATAACGAGTAATTAAGAAATATTTAAACAGAACTAACTGTGTTCTGTCTATTCAAAACACAAGTGTATCTCATTACCAAAAAGAAAAAGAAAAAGAAAAATCCATGAAAAAATTGATAATGATTATTACAGATGATGGAAGGTAACATGATTTTTATTCTCTTTGGTAATGTTCTTTGTGGGTTTTTTTTATTTTTTTGGTTTTCACAATAAATATTTGTAAAGATAAACATAAATGTTCATTTTAAATAAGGTATAACAAAATAAAATTGCTGGGTGAGCCCACATAAACCTCATGTTGTAGTTCCTAGATGCCAAACCAGAGATTCTTGGAGAAATCTAAGTCTGATCTTTGGATTTGTGCAGGGAAAAAATAAAATATGAACCTTGAGCATATTATAGCTCCAGAAAGTAAGGAAGGTCTTTTAGAAAGTAGGTGGAAGCTCATGTCAAAAGGAAAAAAAGCCAGCTTGAAAAAGCCTTCAAAAATCAAAGCTGGAACAACTTGAGCAACTATGTTAATAGTGATAGTATTATATTGTAACCTAAAGAATAAAATGAAAATCCCTGATTCCACACTAATATAAATAAATGATTGCAAACATTTAAAAAATGGGGAAGATCTAGTTAGGAAGACTTCCAAATAATATGTAGAAAAAAATGAGGAAAACAGAAAATCACCATGAGAATAACACAGTCATAATTAGTCGCAGGCAAGATTTACTGATGAATGTTAAAATTAGCAGGTGAAACGTTAAGGAGAAACAGGATATTTGCATAACATCAAAGCATCTCCTCCAAAATATTTATTAATTACTCTCGTGGCTTTAACATATATTCAAAAATTCTTTGATACTCCTCGTTCCAGGAGTAGCTGCTTAACTCCTCTTGAGTGTGGGCTGGAGTTATTGACCTGCTTCTTTCCAAAAAAAAAAAAAAGAATATGGGGAAAAAAAGTAAATTTATACTAGTAAAACCCCCTTAACCAAGGGATCAAGGTTAACATCAACAGTAATATATCATGTAGTTATAATGCCTAACCTCATAGGATGTGATGAAAAAGAAACTTTTTGGTATTTATCCCCCAACTCAATAACCCAGTTGAGAAAATATTCAGCAAATGCAAATTGAGGGAAATTCTGAAAAATACCTGACTGATAATCTTTAAACATGTCAAGGTTATTAAAAACAAGCACACAAAGAAAAGGGAAGATTTTGAAGAATTTTCAGTCTCTGGAAGATACTAAAAAGAAGTGACATGAAAATGCGATATAATGTTCTGGATTATAGCCTGTAGAAGGAAAAGGACATGAGTGGAAATAAGTCTAAGACGGTTCTCAAAGTTTCAAATAAAAAGTCTGTTAGTGTGGCGTATCTTCTGGAGGCTCTAGGGAACCATTGTATTGGTGATGGATGGACACCAATTTCATTTTATGTACATTTTCTATTGTGCAAGATAGTATTTGAACAGGTCCACTTTTGCATCTCAGATTGAATACAGTTCCTTTTAACAGTTGACTGAGAAAGATACAACTTGGTCCTGGTTTCCAAATAGGTCTATGTTATACACTTAGAGAAGCGGCATAATTATCTCCCTCTAGAGTAGCCCAAAAGCAGATTTATATTGATTCTTGAGAAATTGCTACCAATTTGGATGAATGAACAGAACATATGAATAAATAAATAAATAAACAAACAGACAAATAAATACATAAACAGGATATAAAGATTAGGTATAGGACATTGGGTAAAGAAGTATGTGGGTAGACATCTCAGAATGGGTACAAGGTGTGAGGATATTTGTGTTCCTTGTTAATGGATCCACTACAATGAAGGCTTCCAATAATAAGGTAGGCTAAATGGCATATCCTCTTCATGTCAGTCAGCTTCATTCCTCAGCCACCCAGTAGTTGTGTACAAATCTCAAGTACAAAGTGGCTGTGGTGGCAAGTATGGCAGCATGATATTAACTGTGTGAACTTCTCCTTACTGAGACTGATCTGGCTACTGCGACTGATAAAGGTAACCTACCACCAGAAGAGACCAATATTGACCTACTGATACCGTACCACCTACTGTGGGGATGCCAAGGCCCAGAGAAAGCTGTTAACAGTGGAGTTCTTCATCATGCGAGGGGCAAATATTTGTCCTCACAAGTAGATACACTTCTGCATATGGATTGGCAGTCTTTTTTTGTAGTGGTTCTGCCCACACCAGTGTCTATGTACTTACTGAATGCCTTATTTTCTATAACTGATTTCCACACAAAATTACATCTTTTCAAGAAATTCATTTGCCAACAAAAGAAGGGCAATAACAGCCCCATGAATTTTTATTATCACATACCTCAAAAACTAGAAGCATCTGGCCTAATAGAAGGGTAAAATGATTTACTCAAGAATCAGTTACACTGCCAGTAATAAGATGACAATACCCTGAAAGGATCATGTTCTACCTCACAGGTTACAGTATGTGCTTTGCATTGGCACCCAATCTATGATGACATCTTTCCAAGAAGCCAGAATACATGGGAGTACATTGTTGTGAAAATTAAGAGGAGGAAGTTGATGATTCTCTGCTATTATAGCATTTTATTCTCTCAGAGAATTTTTGCTTCCTATCCTTACAACTTTGAGCTGCACTGATCGGAAATATTAGCTCCTAGTGAAAGAATGTTTCTTTATGGGGACATCAGCATCAACCATCTGCCTCTCTGTCCTCAGAGCCCAGACCCACGAGTTCCTTTTGTTAGCTCAGAAACACTAGCATCCACGGAGTAACGCTCACCTCTAAGAGGTTTGAGTTTCAGCTGTACAGGACCCCTCCTCCAAATTTCTAAGTTTTGAAACTTTTTCCTTATTTCTCAAGTCCTAGCTCAGTTACTTCCTAGAGTTTCTGCCTCTCTGATATTTTAATATTCTCTTATTGCTTCTTCAATAACCTAGTTAATAACAACTCTATTTGTAGTTAATATTTCTTTATGTTAAATTCTCTCTCTTATAGTACCTGGTTGTTTCTGTCTCCTGACAGGAATGGACCCAGATTGAAATATAGAATGACAACTTATTAAGTTTTGGGGGAATTATAAATAATTGAAGAGTATTTGACACAGGTAGACATAATTTTAAACATTTCTTACCCACTCACATCCATGGGTAATATTTGAATATATTGAGCATTAGTCCATTTTGTGTTGCTATAACATAATACCTGAGGCTGGGTAATTTATAAAGAAAAGAAAAGAGATTTATTTGGCTCATGATTCTAGGGGCTGGTAAGTCCAAGAGTATGGTCCAGCATTTACTCAGCTCCTGGGGAGGGCTTTTGTGCTGCCTCATAACATGACAGAAGGTCAAAGTGGTAGTGGTCATATATTAAGGGACAAAACATGAGGGGCATCCTTGCTTTCTAGCATCCCACTCTGACAGGAACTAATTCACTCCCATTGATTAATTCATTCTCTAATGAGTCTCTCAAGAGTGAGATCAAGAACAAGAACTCACTCACTACTGTAAGAATGGCACCAAGCTGTCCATGAAGGCAGATCCCCCATGACCCAAATGCCTTACCAAGGCATAGATGTGTTTCAAAAATTAAAGGACTCACAGGTTACTATATTGAAATTTTGCACACAATTATGAACTAAAGTATTTTTCGTGACTTTAGTAAATTAATGTGACCCTGATTACTGGGTGTCTACCAATGAAAATGGATTCATTCTAGCATGCTTAATATGCTGCCAAAATCAACAGCGTAGTGCAATGTTTTAAAGCACAGACTTTGAAACCAACTGCTCAATTCCAAATATTGGCATTGTTAGTTACCAATATGATATGGAGCAGATTACCTAATATCTCCATAACAGTATCTATTCCATAGGTTGCAGTGATAAATAAATGGTTAAAATATACAAAATATCTAGTAGACTGATTTCTAGTAGAAAATGTTATGTAAGTATCACCAATAGAATGTAAGTAAGCTTCATGAGTTCAGGGATTCAGGGCTTCTTTGTACTACTACTTGCTTAGTACCTAAAATAGTTCGTGGTACATAGAAGGTGTTCAGTTATTAGTTGTTCAATGAATAAATAAAAATCAGACTGCAGAGATTTTGAGAGTTGAGGGTTGAACCAAAGACAGTGACATTTTATCAAGAAAGCTCAACTTTATCAGAAGCTCCAGGGGCTTGGACTTGCTACTGTTGTCTAGGGGTGGAGGGCAGTCTTGGAAACTGAGCCCTTACCCTGTGGGATCTGACACTATGTCCAGGTAGATAGTGTTGGAATTGAATTAGAGGGCCCCAGCTGGTGTCCATTGCTTCATGTATGAGGAGAAACCCACACTGGTCAGGGAAGTCCTCTTCTGTGTTGAATATTGTGGAGTTTAGAGCAAAGCACTGTTCAGGGAGTATTTTCCCAATGCACTTTTTAAAAACTTTCTTTGTGCAAATCAGTGTGTTTTAAGGACTTATTCTAGATAAATGCACCATAAGACATAGGTTTAGGTTTTTCAGTATTTGACAACTCATGGACAAATAGTGAAATTAGGAAAACAAGAATTGAGATAAAGACAAAGGCAGAAAATATAAGCAGCAAAAGAGTACACAAGTCACAGCTTAATAAACACGCTTTCATCACTTCTAAGTAACTTGCATTTTTAAAGATTAAAAGTAATGATATATCTAAGTTTTTCTTCATAGTTTTTCATGGATCCTTTATTCCTGACTAGATCATCATTTTCCTTCTGTGGATGATAGCAATAAAAGTATCAAGAAAACATTTTACCACTTTATGGCCTTAAAGATAACACTACACTGACTTCTCTGAAAGAATTATGCCCATCATTCCCAGGGCTTGCCGTGTGCCAGAGAGACTTGTCCTTTTAGAGTTTCCCATCCCCTCATCAACCCATTTCTACCACAATCTAGAAATTATCTAAAGACACTGAGTCACGAAAACACAAATACACCATTTCTTATTTTACTGTTAATAAGAGAATTTGAACCCAAGCAAGCCTTAAATATTTTATTTTTAAAGTAAGACAGTCTCTATCTGATTAAATCTATTCTCAATAAAATAATTCTACCTCTTCCTTTTCTTTAAAGTAGAAAGTAAGACAATACCAAAGTAAATAAAACAAAGCAGAGATGAACGGATAATCTACTGCTTCAAAACATAAATATCTAAGGCATTTAACCCATAAAATGATTTTTAAAAAAAGCATAAAGAAGGGAAAACCTTTTGTTCATACTCTTTTACGTTTCTATTGTTATTAATGTTGAAATAAATATTATTTTGATTAAAAATCAAAAAAAAAAAGAGAGGGAACCTACAAATACTTCAAGAAGTCTAAATGTTGATTAAGCTTGCAGCTGGAATATTTACTCAGAAAGGAAAGAAAAGAGAACAAAATACTAAGGTTAAAACTTCAAAACTATTGCATGTTTATTTTATTAAATAACACCTTGGTCCATTCTTCTTCAATATAGCCTTCATATTCTGAAAATATTTGTACATTTTATCATAAAATAATCTCATTAGACATTGTAATAACACTGTTGGTGGTATATTTTATTTTATAATAAGATATAATAGGGGTAGGGAAACATTTTTTGTAAGAGACGGGGTAGTATAATATCATAGGCTTTGCAGTACATACGGTCTCTCTCACAGCTACTCAACTCTGATGTGGTAGCACTATAGCAGCCATGGGCAATTCATAAACAAATGGGTGTAGCAGTGTTCCAATAAAACTTTGTTTACAAAAATGAGCAATGAACTGGATTTTGCCCACAGCCATAGATGACAAATCTCTGTGATAGATACTTAAGTGGTGTATATTTATAATTCTGTGAACTTTTCATGAGTGATTTAAAACTGCATTTAAAAATGGACCAAAATATGTTTGCTGTCATCTATTAGAATACTGCAATCAAAAATATTTTACATGAGGATGTGTATATCTTCCTGACACATTACTGTTTTCTATATTCTAGGAACCAGTTATTTACAATAAGTATATTCTGCATTAGTATTGATTTTTGCTATTTGGCTGACAATGGAACATCTTGCTGTGCAAAAATACAAAACATAATGTGATGTAGCAAAAGTTAGAGCTCAGAGAAGTTGAAGAAATCATTGTAATTCATACTTCTCAAATTAGAGACTAAAAAAAGAAATTTCCTAGCTTAGAAATAAATTGCTGCCACTCTGAGTTGTTACAAAACAAGGATTTGACTTGTAGCTCACAGCACTGTGCTCTCTGCCTTGCCTCTCTTTTCTTTTTATGAAAAGTATATTTCTTTTTCTCAAATGTCTTATCTTAAAAATAGATGATTTTAATTTTTTATATTTAAATACATATTTTATTTAAATAATTAAAAATTGCTTTTAAAAAATTTTAAGAGGAATTTAAATGTTCTTTTTAAAATCTCAAATAAATTTCTGTGAAACACAATGATTATTAAATAGATTTCCATATTTGAACAAAAATATTTTAAAATGCTAATTATATTTATTTATGATATTTAATGTCAACTTTCATATTAGGTGTTTACTTAGAGCCTAAATTATTTTTCAGCCTAGATTATTATAAATTATTGATATTGCTTCACACTTAAAACACGTATTTTTATTTCAAACATCATCATTTCTCTTAGATTTCAAGCAAATAGCTGCCTAGATATTCTAAAACAGGGTATAATAAGCATTATGTTTTGTTTTTTTTGATGAAAAAGGTCACTTTCTCCTCTCTGCTTCTATTCACAATTCAAAACTTTCTGGAAAGTGTGGGATGGGTTACAAGTTATTTTGAAGCTATGTGCTACTGTTCCCTTCCGAGAATCAGCTGCCCATATTCAGAGAGAGCAGTTAATCCTCTGTGGCACATCACAAAATAAGTCAGAGAGGCTTCAAACTTATGTTAATGTCAGCACTCACTGCAGAGGCTAAGAAAGAGTGGCAAATTTTATAGCCCTTGACCTAAGATTTAGAGCCAAAGCTACATACTCACCATGAGTTTGCTTGGATAACTAATTATGCTTCTTTGTGCATTCCTCCAAGGAGAGTTTGACCTAGGAGAGCCTGTCTGGGTGGCAATGACTGTTTTCCAGTAATATTTCCAATCACATCAGTGACAAGTGGTAGAATTCTAGCGTGCAGAAATACAGAAGTAGCTGTGTTTTATGTGAGCCTCAGTAACTCAAGATTTTTTGGGGTGGCAGGATTTAGACCAGATATATCTGGCCCGGCAGAATCAATAAATCGATACAAAAGGCCAAGGAGATTCCTTAACAAAAAGGGATAAAGGAATGTATACTTAAACTTCTTCTAATTAGAATTTGCATCTTTTTAGAACATCTCTGATAAAAAAAGAATGCACCCATAGGCATCAATTGACAAGGGTCTGGATTCAGCATAGTGGGAGGTGTCTGGGAAACACCCTGATTCATACCACTTAGCACAAATAAATACTTCATGTCATTTAAAAAACAAGGGTTTTGCTATTTTGTAAGGGAAGTAATTAGAATACTGATTTTTGTCAAATATTTCCTTTGTCATCTAATAGAGAGGGGATTTTCTCTTTCGATCAAGTCCACTAATAGGCTATCAATTATTGAACCATCTCTCTTAGTCTGGGCTGCTACAACAAAAATGCCATAGATTGGGTTGCTTAAACAACAAACATTTGTTTCTCACAGTTTTTTTGGCTAGGGAGTCCAAGATCAAGATGCCAGCACTGTGTATTAGAGATGCTGAACATTTTTTCACATGTTTTTTGGCCATTAGTCTCGAAAAGAGACAAATATTTTATTTTAAAAAGATCACAAATGACTTTTTCTTTACAAGAAGCCTATTAGAAAAGCAATGTTCTCTGTCAAATATCTGCTATTCATTCTGTGGTGTGTACGTTTGGGTTGGTTTGTGGGAGGGGCTGTGTGGCTGTGTATGTGTTGTGAATACAGGAACGAGAAGGCGTGAGTGACTGGGTGGCTCTCACTTGATCCAGGTGAAGACTGAGTATTGTCTTTTGGTAAGTTGGAGTGTAAGGTTTGGTGAACAACCCTGTATAAATTCTTATAGTCTTTTGGCTACTAAAAGTCACTGGTTCCTCCCACAGTAAGAAAGAACTGACATGTGAGGAGACATAGCCTTGTGCATAATACTTAACCCTTTTCAGATCAGTTAGCAATTCTGCCACCTTGCTTGACAGTATCTCTCTATCTCTTCTGAATTTTGCACCATAATCCTGGGAGTTCATCAAGTCTGTGATAGGTTAATGTTCTGGGTTACCTGGAGTTCTTCCCCCTCTCAACCTAAAAGCATTTGGAGTATGTGCTTGGATCATAGTACCTGTCTTGTCCCTCTAATTATTACAGACTTCAAATTACATACGAAAGTGAATAATTTCTTCAAATTTCTAGTTGAAATAGATTATAATTAGGAGAATATCAGCATGATTTAGTAATCAGTGAATAGTCTCAAGTTTACCAAACATTCAAAATAAACATATCCCGTTGCCCTCATCTTTTGCAGCAACCACCATCCTTGCAAATAAATAGATACAACTTCAATAAACCATCTGACTCTTTCTTATCTGAACTGAACATAATAAAATCTTCATAGTTTCTCAAAATGTGCAACTACCTTTTGCTGTGGTGTTAATGTGTCCCATAAAATTCATATGTTAAAGCTTAATTGGCCATACAATGGTATTAAAAGGTGGGCCCTTTAGGAGGTGATTAAATCATGGTGCAGGCTTCAGGAATGGGATTAGCAACCGTAGAGAGGGATTGGAGGAAATAACCAGGCACGTTTGCTTTTATATTTTCTGTCATATGAGGACATAGTGTTCATGTCTCCATTTTAGAAGCAGAGATTGGGCCTTCGCCAGACGTGGAACTTGCCAGTGCCTTGATCTTAGAGTTCCCGGCCTCCAGAACTGTGAGAAATAAATTAATATTATTTATCATTTACCCAATCTGTGGTATTTTGTTATAGCAACACCAATGGATGAAGATACATTTCATGTTAAATAATCTACTACTCTCATATCACTGTACACTTATTGTATGTTAATGAAAAAATGGAAATAGTAATAACTAAGTAAGATCAATGAAATACTGTAAGCAAAATGGTTAGGTGAGTGCTTGACATAAACAGATGCTAAATAAATACTGCAATCATTATTAGCTGGGTCCTCCCTGAATTCTCAGTTTCTGTCCTTCCCTTTAGGCCAGTCTCATTTGCACTCCTGTTTAAAACTGGGTTAACCTAACGGTAGTTTGCTATTCATTTGGGAACATAGACAATAGGAAAACACATTCAGAACAAATCATTCCTAATCGTAAATGCAGAAATTTAGGCTGAATTATACTTAACAAACCCCATAACAGTGTCAAACAGAATCTTACGTCTGTTCACTATCGTGGCGCTAAGAGAGCAACTGGCTCTTGAGTAGCTACCTCTGTGACACCGAAACTTCTGGGTTAAGAGTTCATTTCAGTTACAAATCAACTAAATATTATTTAAAATAATATGTTGTGGCTTTTAGGATCAGAAAAATTAGAATCGGTTAAATATGAAACCAAGACCATAAATATTAAAAATAAAAATCATCATATTTTTACGTGGTAATCCTTGATGCTATTTCCACTGCATGGTTTAGAAGCAGAAAATGTTTTAACGGAAGGAAAGGGTGCCCTCTAGTGTTTTAACTAAAGATGAACAATTAGATAAAAAAACTCACGTAAGATTAACGGAAAAAAGGCCATTCATATAAGGTGTTAGGAAAACATACAGTGTTTCTTATGCATTCTTTTTGACCTTAAGCATAGAAAAGGGTTGGATAAAAGATTAGACAAAGCTATGATGATCACCTCTTCTTTGACCTGATAAAACACAGTTCCATTATCTGTAAGGTCTGCCATAAGCCTGGGTTTATATTTATCTACATTCTTGAGTGATAATTTTAGACAGATTAGATAAAAATGAAATGTAAATTACCTTTTTAGGTATTTAAAATATGTTTTGCTAAATATGGTCAGCATTTCTATATTCCATTTTATTAGAATGAAGAATAATATAACGTGTTGTCAATTTTTCCCCTAAATTGAGTATATTTCTTCACAGTTTTCTCAAGAGGGATTTGCAGAGGAAGGATGCTATGAAACAATCTCCCCAGTACCCTCAACAGCACTGGGGCTGAGGTGCCTGTTCATAGTAAAACAGGAGTAGTACAGTACAGGTAAACTGGCCAGGGGATTCTTTAGCCTTACATGGTCTGAATGTGATCCTCCAATTCAACATGATCTGAGTTGTTCCTCCCCTATGTATCCCCCACCTCATGTTGAAATCTTAACCCTCAGTACCTCAGAAGGTGCCTGCACTTGGAGATAGGGTCTTTAAAGAGGTAATGAAGGTCAAATGGGGTCATTGGGCATTAATCCAATAGGACTGTGATGTCCTTATAGGGAGAGGAGATTAGGATAAGGCCGGAGGGAAGACCATGTGAGAATACAGGGAGGAGACAGTCATTCCCAAGTCAAGGAAAGAGGACTCTGAAGAAACCAACTCTGCTGACACCTTGATTTCGGACTTGCAGCCTCCAGATCTGTGATAAAATAAAATTCTGCTTAAGCTGCCTAATCTGTTTTAGTTTATTATGGCAGCCCTAGCAAACTGATACGTCCCCTGAGTTCTTTCTCTCTCCGTAATGTAGAAATTTGAAATTTATTTTTTTTCAGAAAGCATCACTTCCAAATAAGTTTTGAGTTTTTATAAAGGAAGCTTAAACATCAAATAGTAATAAATAATATAAACTTGCATCTAATAGCTGCTAAATAAATATTAGCTATATATATATATACACACACACACACACATATATATATATATATATATATATATATATATATTAGCTGGGGCAATCGTTATGCTCTTTCTCCACCATTAAAGTTTTGTCAATATATCTTCTTTTCTTACTTTTTTTCCAGGCCAGCCATGTTGCTCCCTACTTCCCAACAAAACAGTAGGTCCCTCTGTCAGAAGAGAACAAAGAGAACAGGAAGTTCCTCACCTCTAGCTTTATTAATCCATAGCTACACACAGTTCTCACAGTGAATCTCAGAATGCAGATATTATAATTCACATCTCATGTGAACTTATACCTATACATCATGGTGCCAGGGGATTCATGTATAACTAAAACAAAGTAGATAAAGATATGCTCACACCAATAATTTAACATTTGGAAATAACTTTGTGATTAAGTTGATAATCACTTGGAGAATCCTTCACTCAGTTTTGATTGTAAAACACATGGCTGTCTCGAATAAGTTGAGTATCTAATCAAATTTCCTAAGTCAATATTTATAAATTGATCATATTAACTGTATAGAAAATAAAATAGAAGTATATAATATTTATTTATTTATTCATCCATTCATTATTCTATGCATTTGTCCTCTTCAAAAAAGAATTACTGAACACCTAATCTCTGTCACACATTGGGATACCAAAATGGGTAAGGCATTATCATTTGATTAGTCTTAGAGAGAAGCAAAAGAAGTAGCGTATGGTCAGATAACTCTTTGATGTAAAATGTATTTTTCTTGTGTGTGTGTGTGTGTGTGTGTGTGTTTCTGTATTTCCTAAAGTGATTCTGACCACAACGTTAGCATGTGTAAAGACTAAAGACTTAGTAAAGTTCCTGGCACAAATTAAGTGCTTAATAAACTGGGAAAGTCACCTACTTATCCCAGTTTCTGCATCCATAAAATAAGACAAAAATGTATCCACCTGATAGGGTTGCTGTCAGGATTGAATGAGATAAATGTATGTAGCACGGCCTTTATATGTACAATGCAGTTAAGAGCAAACCAAAAACCAAAAACCAAAAAACTTAATTCAATATGAGCAGAGCATAGGATAATTTCCACAAATTATGTTAACATTAACTGACAAATTATTCATTTAATTTTACAATAGAATTGATGAACTCTGAAACTTCAAAGATACTTTAAATACAAACAACATTGATTTCTTATTCTCCTATGGGATGACATCAATATTTACTGCTACCGAAAACTTTGAGAAATTGTCTAGCCAGTGGTGAAATGCTATCTTTGACAAGACAATTTATTTCTACCTTTTGAGATCATTTTAAATGCTCATTTGGTAGGCTTATTATCCTGTTTTTTTTTTTTAATGAGTAAAACTATTACCTTAAAACTCAAGCACAGAATATTTTACTCATTGATGTTCTGTAGTAAAACCTGTTAGATATATTGCAGAGAGATACAGAGTATAATTCCCACTTACTTTATACTTGAACTATAAAACTCTCAAGAAATTTTTAAAATAACAATAGATTAATCTATGCTAGATCATTGGGAGACAAATACTTCTAAAGTATACTACACTGGTTGTCACTATTACAGATTTTTTTCATGTGTCTGTATGTGTGAACATTGTGTTAAAAACAATGTCAGAAAAATTGGAAACCAATACCCAGACTGCTAATCATGAGGTTGTTTTTACCTTAAATGTCTCCCCAAATGAGGTAAAAAGCTTCATAAAATGTAAGATATATTTGTTTCCCATTAATGTATGTAAATGATTGAATAGACTGGCTATTTCAAAATTAGGTACCTTCTGGCCATAGCTACAGCCTTAGTGTTGGTAAATGACAATAAATAACATTTTTATTTGGTATATCTAGTATTTATAAACCTGAGAATACTTTTTTATTCATTCTGCTTTAAATTATTTATACAAACTTTGTTAGATTAACATTTACTTCATAGTTGATCAATGTAGAATTGGTAATGGAATATCCTAGGAATTACAACTTTTATTCTTCTAATTGGTATTATAATACTCTTCCTCATAGTTTACTATTTTTTTATATTTTGAAAAAAACACTTTCCATGAATGGAAGAGATGTATTTTTTAAAAATATTTAATTTTACTTTGAGAATATAGTTCTAGAAAAAGAACAACAACAAGAAAATGGCATGTGGCATGTGAATGCAGTTGTTGATCCTCTTGTTAATCCTTTTTAAAATTTAACACCTTCAAGCCTTCTGAGACTGGTTTTATATTTGAATTCCCATTGAAACACAGGAAAACAAAAAATAGCACTCATTCCTGCTTATTTTGAATGTACCAACCTTACTTTTAGAAAAAAATTAGTTGCGAAAATAATGGCTAGGTCTCCTCAGTTTTATGAGTCTAATAAAACATATTAATCTGATGAATAACTCAAGTCATATGCCCACAATTTTAAAAACTTACATGTAATTTTTTGTAAATCCAATGATAACACTTTCAAAGCACCTGATGACAGTCATTAGACAATCTTACTTTCTGTTATACTTTACTATTACAGAATCATCTGTCTATTAAAAAGTATGTAGATACATTATGATTATATCAAGTTTAGGGAAAGTAAGAATCAGGTTCACATATCCCTTTAAAATGGTATTTGAATCCACTGCAAAGGGGTAAAATGAACCTTTGCAGTGCTTTAGATGGAAAATCATGACACATGGACCAAACCCAGGCCTCCTGTCTTTGTTAATAAACTATTATTGAACCACCACCAAGTTCATTTGTTTCCATGATATCCACGGCTGTTTCCACACTGAACAGATAGAAGTGAATAGCTGCAACGGAGGCTACGTGGTCTGCAAAGCCTAAAATATTTATATCTGGCCCTTTACAGAAAAAAAAGAAAAATCCCAAGCCTTTCTTTAGGGTTCCAAAGGTAAGAGACCTCTTAGAAAGCTTGGGTACTGTTTCTGGGACATGTATTCACAGAGAATTTTTACTTTCCAGAGAATCTGAATGATCTCTAAAGTTACACAGAGGAGCTTTTTACTTCCTCTTGTCATCATCACCTCACAGCTAAACAGCTAGAAAATCATACCAAGAAAATAAGCTGTCAAATAGAAGAAAAATCTATAAGACATAAAAGTCAAATCAACAAGAAATACTTCCATGATGACTTTATTAGACAAAGACACACTCTGTGGAGGTGAGAGATCAGAATCACGGTGTCTAGCTCTAGTAGTCTCTGCAATGAGATGATAAGCTGAGAAGGCTTTCTGTCCAAAATGGAAGCAATATAGCAGGCAAATAGCTTTGAAGAGAGAGGATTGATTCAGATGCCGAAACCACAATTACGGTGTGAACTCAGGTTAGTTATAAAAGTTCTTTAAGTTTCAATGTCTTTATCTAACCAAGGAAAAATACCTCATATGGTGGTTGTGGGTATTAAATTAGCAAAGTCATACAAACCATTTAGCATGGGCTCTAGCAAAGGGTAAAACTCAATATTTTAAAAGTATTACTTTGGGGATCAATTGTGTGGTCCCTGAAAGGAGAAGAGGAATTCAGTTTTCACAGTTAGTAAAGTTTGCTTGCCAACACAAGAGTCATTAAATGTCTTGCATGTGCCAGGGACTTTGCTATAATGATATTTATTAAATATTCATTGTCCTCAGATAATCCATTCCAGTTGCTTGTTTATCTCTTTCTCTTCCTCTTTCTCTCTTTAAATTTGTATGCTGGGGATGAATGCTTCAGGTGAAGGCTAACCCTGGTTATTTTTGTCTCAAAAGTTTAATAATACTAAACAAATGTTTTCCAAGACTGACTTTTCAATATAAATCCCTAAATTCTAAATAGAACTAAAAAAGTAAAAAAAGAAAAAAAAGTCCTCAATGACTTACCATATAAAATTAGTCTATTTGCTTATATTGGAAGAAAGCATTATCTCTTTATTTGTTTATTTATTACTTTTATTTCTGCATATTATGGGAGTACAAATGTTTAGGTTACATATATTGTCCTTCCCTCCCCCAGTCAGAGCTTCAAGTGTGTCCATCCCCTAGACTGTGCGCATCGCATTCATTATGTATGTATATACCCAACCTCCCTCCCCCCTCCCATCTGCCCGACACCCGATGAATGTCACTGCTATACGTGCACTTAGGTGTTGATCAGTTGCCCATCGATACATGACCCCATTAATAAACTGTGATATATGTATACTATGGAGTACTATTCAGCTACAAGAAACAATGGCGATCTAGCACTTCTTGTATTCTCCTGGATAGAGCTGGAACCCATTCTACTAAGTGAAGTATCCCAAGAATTGAAGAAAGCATTATCTTGCAGATATTTCACTTTCCTTTCCTTGCCTGTGACAAGTGACTCCTTTCTTTCCACAGAAGTTCTTAAATGAAATTGTTAGGCTTGTGAGTCTGGTTAAATCTTTTTTCTTTCATCTGATCTAATTGCAAATATTTGTTTAAAATTAAAATACCCAAATTTGGAAGAGTAGAGGGAGATGGTTTAAATGCTAATTTAGGCTGAGAGCAGTCGCTCACACCTGTAATCCTAGCACTCTGGGAGGCTGAGGCGGGAGAACTGCTTGAGCTCAGGAGTGCGAGATCAGCCTGAGCAAGAGCAGACTGTCCCCCACCAACCCATTTCTACTAAAAATAGAAAAAGTAGCATGGCCTGGTGTTGCACACCTGTAATCCCAGTTACTAGGGAAGCTGAGGCAGGAGGATCACTTGAGCCGGACAGTTTTTTTATTTTTTATTTTTTTATTTTATTTATTTTTTTTTTATTATTCCAGGGTATTGTGAGGATACAAACATTATAGTTACATTTTATGTCTTTGCCTCACCCAAGTGCGGGTTAAAGGCATGCCCTTCCCTCCCTTTAGTGCTCCCCGTGTCCTTTAGTTGTAGATTTGCCCCCCCATCCCCCTAATCCCTAGAGAGTATTTCTGCCATGTGATCACCCTAGTGTTGATCAGTTAGTACCAATTTGAT
>CAUYRB010104182.1:0-14902 GCA_963574695.1 Propithecus perrieri | reverse complement strand
TTAAATGCTGAAGTTTCACAATCAGATGATTTTTAAATTGACAAATAAAAATCATATGTATTTTCGGTGTAAAGCATGATGTTTGGGAAGGGGGAGGGCGGCGGGAGGAGGGGGGAGGAGGGAGGAGGGGACGGGTATTTGCATACACAAGGAGTGCAATGCGCACTACCCGAAGGATGGACATATGTGAAACACGGACTTGGGGTGGGGGAACCAAGGGCAACACACGTAACCTAAACATCTGTATCCCCATAATATGCTGATATAAAAAAAAAAGAAAAAAAAAAGTACAGATGTTCTCCTAGATTATAAAAATAAAGTTTGCTTTTAGGATAAAAAAAAAAAACGTGATGTTTGGTTACATGTATACATTGTGAAATGATTAAATCAAGCTAGACAACATATCTAATTACCTCACATACCTATCGTTTGTGGTAAAAACATTTAGGGTCTACTCTCTTAGCAATTTTCTAGTATCAATCCATTATTTATCAATATTACCGTGCTGTATACTAGAGCTCCAGAAGTTATTTATCCTGTCTAACTGATACCTTGTATCCTTTGATCAGCATCTCCCCAACCCTACACTCCCCCGCCAACCCCTGGCAAAAACCATTCTACACTCTGTTTCTATGAGTTTGACTTTCTTAGATTCCGCATATAAATGAGATCATGTAGTATTTGTCTTTCTGTGCCAGGCCTATTTCACTTAGCATATTGTTCTTTAGGTTCATCCATGTGGAAAATGATAGGATTTACTTCTTTTTAAAGGCTGAATGGTATTTATTCTATTGTATATTCATCTATCTTTGAATTTAACAGAGGTAAAGAGAAAAATAGAGGAAGATAATGATATGCTAGATTTTTTTTTGCATTTCAGTAGCTTATTACAGAACTTCAGTGAAAAATTTTTAACTATTTAAACTCATTTAGCTCATAACTTTTTAAAAAAAAGTCCTAGAAAATGAGGAGAGAGAACTATGTACAAATTATATATCAGTAATAAATTTTATCATTCTCTTTACTTAAAATATACTTGGGAAAATGTATTTAGGATTGTTTAAAGAGTATTAAAAAATGTTTTTAAAGGCTATTAAAAACTAGTTTTTAACAGATCGTCCTTGTGGGGAATGTCTTTGGAGCTTTACAGTTATGAGTTTTTAATGTTAGATTAATTGCATATTGAAGACAAAACAAAAGCAAAACATTAAGAAACAATGAACTGTTTTGAAGCTAATGTAATCTAATCTAAGATCAAAGTATATATTGAGAAGACTTAAAAAACTAGGGATAATTACATAAACAAATACCCCAAGTAAACATTTATAATACGATTAGTATATGTCACACATTTTAAAATGTTTGTACGTATTGAATTCAATAATGTCCCAGAGCAGGTACACAATAGGCTCTGGAACATACACTGAAGAATAAAACAGAAAAATATCTGCTCTTGGGGAATTTCTATTCTAGTGGGAGAAGACACACAATAATCAAAATTAATAAGTAAAACATATAGTATGTTGTATAGTGGTAAGTTTTCAATACATGAGTGGATTAATAAAATGTAGTATATGTATACCATGGAGTACTACTCAGCCATAAAAAATGGTGGACTAATAGCTCTTGTATTAACCTGGATGGAACTGAAACCCATTCTTCTAAGTGAAGTATCACAAGAATGAAAAAACAAACACCACATGTACTTACCATTAAATTGGTACTAATCAATCAACACTTATGTGCACATATGGAAATAACATTCAATGGGGATCAGGCATGTGGGGAGGTGAGGAGAGGATGGGTAAATTCACACCTAATGGGTGCGGGGCACACTGTCTGGGGGATGGGCACGCTTGTAGCTTCGACTCGGGCTGTGCAAAGGCAATTTATGTGACCAAAGTGTTTGTATCCCTGTAATATTCTGATATAATAAATCTGCATATGTATACTAAAAAAAGTAAAAAACATCTTTTTTGGAAAAGAAAGAAAATAAAGGAATAAACGAAAGAAAGGGAGTGTGCATGAATGTGGGAGTTTGTTAATTTTAAAAAGTTGTTCAGGGAAGGCCCCACTGAGCCTGGGATATTTGAGCAAAGACCTGAAATAGGTGCTAAAGATATCTAAACATCTGGAAGAAAAAAGGCCAAGAAAGAAGGAACAAGTGCAAAGGCCCTGAGGCAGAGGTTCAGCAGAGAAGTCCATGGCCAGGAGGAGAGCAATAGGACATGAGGTCAGAAGAGTAATGAAGGGCCTGATCACGTAGACTTGGGCTTTTATTCTGAGAAAGATGCAAAGCTAATGAAGGGATTGAGAAGAGAAGTCACACAATCTGACTTACATTCTAACAGGATTCCTCTAACTGCTGTGTTGAGAATAGACTGTGGGGCAAGAGTTAGGAAGAAGAGGTCAATTAGGAAGCATGAGAATAGTCCAAGCAAAGATTATAGTGCTTGGAGCAGGGTGGAGTGTGGTGAGAAGTGGTTGGATTCTGGATGTATTTGGAAGATAAGATAGAGCCAAGAGGATGTGTTGTCTGAAAGAGAAGAGTCAATGAAACTCAAGGCTTTTGTTCGGAATCATGGAAAGAGCATTGGGAAGATTGTGGAAGGAACAGGTGCAGAAAGGGAAGATCAGGAACTCAATTTTGAACATTTTGAATCTGAGATGCCCATTAATCCAAGAAGAGATGAATCTTCACTGCAACTCTATGAGGTAGATAACTAGTATTGACATAATGTGCAAAGTAACAGTATAGAAAGGTTAACTTCTCTTTATTCAATCAGAAAGTAACAGAGGCAGCATTCAAACCTAGGCAGTCTGACATCACAGCCCCTGCTTTTAAACACCATGGGGTTTACATCTAAGAAATTTAGAAATGAGTACAATCATGCTATTTCATACAGAATTAGAATCTGGAAAATCCTACTACCCATCAGATCTAGGGCATGTTATAGCTTAGATTAAAATGGCTCTTTTTAAATGACCACTTATAAAAACTTGAATATTTTGAACTCTCTCTCTCTCTCCCGCCCCATCTCTACCTCTATCTCTACCTCTATCTCTATCCCTCCACCTTTTTTCTAAAGAGCTATTTCTTCACAGCTGTCTAATTAGGGTGATAGAATTTTCCATACTACATAGCTCTAAATAACTCGTGGCAACAGTTCTCATTTTGGTTGCTACAACATTTTTGGTGCTGTGTGTATTTATGCTTCTTAGTCTCAAGCTCTTCAACATCTTAGCTTCTAAGAAGTTCCTGCCATTCCTGATCACTTCCTGAAAGTTGGTTAACCTAACATTCTTTTTTCCTAGGAGTTCATAGTTAATGGTATTGTTTTGCGTTAGTGTATCCTTACAGTTCCATTTTGACCAATGTGCTTATAATTAACTCATCACACAGCGTGTTTAAGTATCCTTTTGCCAATTAATCTAGCCATACAAGCCCAGTCCAGATTTCTTGTGTTGTATTGTGCACTATATAACTCAGCAAAACAAATTATTACAATTTAAATATACACCTTCTGTATTAAGTAGGGTAGCATTAATGTGGACTACTATAAAAAACTTGTCCAAACAATTGTGATATTTTAAAAAATTAACAGCTTTAAAAAATTATGTGTGGTCTGGACTAAGTTTCCTACTAGCTCATAGGAAATGTTTTATATCTTGGCATGACAGCCCTGAAAATATGTATTTGTAAATGAATGGCTGACATACCATTAACTATTCAGCAATACATTCACCAAATCAATACAACTGTAGTGCATAGTCAATAATATGATTCATTTGTCACTTGGTGGTTGGTCCCATCAGGATAAGTACATTATAAAAAGGTAATTTTTTTTCCTTTCTACATTGTACACTGTGCTACTCCATGATTAAAGTGCTAAAGTCTGAACTCATTATATTTCATACTTATAAATAAGAATACATGTGGCTGGAAGCATTTCATAAAATAATATAATCTGTTGAGGGAATTTAGTATTATGAAATTAGTATTAGTATATGTCATATATTGAAAAAATATATGACAGAGTTAAGAAGCTTGATTAACTGTTACAAATATGGAGCATGTAGAAATTGAGTATTTTAGGAAAAGAAAACGATTTTTGGATTTTCTGCTTGTCTAAATTTTAGTAAGCATTTCAATGTGTTACATGTTTTCTCTAAGATATAGGAGTGATAGCACCCTTCTTCATGGGGACTTTCAGAGTCCCCATGCCTAAGACTTCTCTCATTCTTCATTGTGCTTGTTTATTATTCCAGAAGAATGTGTACTGTTGTTATTGCCTTTACAGACCTGTCCAACCCAGCCTTCTCTTTTGCGTTTGACTCCTATTAGTTCTCAAGCATGTTGCATATAAATGTTCATATATGGATAATCAGTCTTTCCCATTCTGTATCCTTTATTGTTTAAATAATTTTCCTGTATTACTTAGATTCCCACAATATGGGCTTAATACTTCTGCTAATGACTAGACTAAGGAGAGGACAGAGCCACATCTAGGAGAGATGTGTTTTGGGAGGTAGAAATAGCATCCAGCTGATCTCGTAGCGGGCAGGTGTTAGATTATAGGGTGCTGGTAGGAGTGAAGCTCCAAAAGAGTTACTGAGGGTTACTTACCCCACAGTTTTGCCTAAGAGCCAGACCTGTTTTTTCTTTTATGTTATTAAGCAGTTTGCTTTATCAGCACTGCTGGGTTATAGTTAAGTATCAGGAATATTTATTATTTTCAATATTTCATCAAGATTTATCTGTTCTTTAAAAATATAAATTTCAGGTAACAGTAGAAGAAAAGGTACCAAGTTTAGTGATAGATAGTAATTTACTATTAAGACATTCTTGCTTAGGTCAGGTAGACCAAAGCCAAGTGGCACTACTTAGATCATTTACTAAACAATATCAATGTTTATTTCCTGTCTAGGCTCCCTAAAATTAGATTACTGCAACTCAATCTACCTGAAACAACATTCGAAAATGCAACACAGAAAATGAGTGAGGCCTGATTTCTTAATAGGATAAGCCACAGGGAGAACGTTATATTTCTGTCCTCTAGTTCCACAATTTACTTCCAGGTGCAATTCAAGGTGTTGACTTTGATGCATTTTGCTTTCTTTACTTTTTTTTTTTTTTATCTTTTTCCAAATGCTACCTCATGAAGCTTATTCAGCTGAGACTGAAATGAGTTGAGACTTTTGCTGACAGTCTCTAGATTTGCCATATTTGCTGATGCATTGGGTGCACCAGCGCATGGGGTGCATAATTATCTTTACCAGAAATATCATATCCAGGTAGAAGATGCAAGCACTATTTTGAACCTCAGTGTGGCCTAAACATTGTACATATTTCTCAAAGCAATAAAAACTCTCATAGGAAAAGAAGACTTTTTTTGTGGCTCCTTTACTTGAGTTGTACTTTATATAAAATAAATTATTCTTGTGACAATTTACATGACATTGATTGGAGTAGCTTCCATTTGTTTCATAAAATAAAGCTGCATCTGTTTGTGGAAGTAGAGCTTATTTAGGGTGGGGTCAGTCTCCTTATGTATAATCATTGTCACCTGTAGGTAGTCAGGACTGTATTCAGCAGCAGTTAAGCACATTCATTTTATGTTATTTGAGAGGGGGATACACTAAGGAATATTTTCGTTTATCCATACATTGACATTCAATTTTATTGAAATAATGAATTCATGTGGTTAAAAATACTGAACAATACAGAAGAATTTATAATGAAAAAAACTGCAAGCCCTAGCCACAACCTCCCTACCTGCAGAGGTGACCAACGTTTAACTATTTCTGTTTTGATTCTTCTGGTAATTGTGTCCACATCTCTAAGTTATATATATATAAAACTTATATTTATTTTTATATGATTTATATTTATATTATTTATACGAACACACATAAATGTATAATCGCTATTTCTTGATTTACTACCTTTAGATACTGTCTATTTCCTTCTTAATATGCTAGATTAGGACTGAATTCATTTACATCAGTGGTGGCACCAGGTACTGGCTTCACGGGAGACAATCCTTCCACAGACGGGTGGGGGGGTATGGTCCCGGCATGGCCCAAGCGCACCACATTCATTGTGCAAACCTCTCTGCCAATGACAATCTGCACTTGCAGCCGCTCCCCGGCACCAGCACCACCGCCCCGGCTCCACCCCAGATCATCAGGCACCAGACTCTGACTAGGAGCTTGCAACCTAGATCCCTCGCATGCGCAGTCCACAGTAGGGTGTGCGCTCCTGTGAGAGTCCAATGCCGCTGCTGATCTGACAGGAGGCGGCGTCCACGCGGTGATGCGAGCGATGCGGAGCTGCACAAACACAGGTAAAGCCTCATTCGCCGGCCCCCCGCCCACCTCCCGCCCCTGGCCTGGCCCCCAAGAGACCATGGCGGGCACCAGTCCACGGCTCCCGGGTTGGGGACTGCAGATTTATATTACTCTTCACCTCACCATTCCCCTTCTCTACATATAATCATATCAGTAGTCTGTTTCCCTACGGATTAACTTTGGTACTTCAAAAATGTAATTAAATCTTCATTGTTTATTCTGTTAACCATGGACAGTACCTCTGAACTCCTCACTTTGTAAGATGAACACATTATAACTTTAAATCTTTCTTTCACTTCTTTTCACTCTAATATTTGTCACTCTTCCAAGTTAATAAACGACATTTCCATTTGCATGACCAGATAAATGTAATTTATTTGCAGAGCTAGGTACAGTATATTAGTACTACACATCCTTCTTTATGGATGTATTGAAATTTCACTTGCTTCTCAGTGGGTTTAATGTAGACTTCTCTGCCATTCAGTGCAGAATGTTCCTAGTTTCACATCCCAATGAATTATCTATTTAAACACTTTACTAATAGACTTTATCATATCCTTGTCATTTTCAGAGTTCTCAATCCATTCAGTTTCCTTTTTTCCCCTGGAGACCTCCCTCCTGGGACACTACATCCACTGGGTCCAGTCTGCACTGCTTACTCTCTAGGGTTATTCTAAAGTAGGAAGTGAGACTGACTTTCACCCTACACAGACAGCACCTTGCTTCTTGGATCTTATGTTTTCTTTATGGCTTACATCCTCAAGTTAACTTCCTAAAGAAGGGTACACAGGAGGTGTTAATAAAATGAATGAGATCTTGCAAACCGGAAAGGTCTTTATTCTACTTTCACACTTAATTGATCAAATCATTTGGCTGGAAATAGAATTCTTGGTTGAAAATCATTTGTTTTCAGAAATTTGAAAGCATGACTTTATTGTCTTCTAACACTCAGTTTTGTTGATGAAAAATCTGATGTCGGACTAATTCTAATTCACTTGTTGATCATCTGCCTTTTTTTTTAATCTCTGAAAGTTTTTAGAATCTTTTCTTTATCTTTGTGTTTCAACTGAACAACTTTATTTGCTTACTTGTTTCTCCACTTGTAGCTCTTATTTATTTACTTTTTTCTCTTACACAGATGTTCCTCAACTTAGCATGGGGCTATGTCCTGATAAACCCACTGTCAGTTGAAAATATAGTAAGTTAAAAATGCTTTTAATGCAACTAAGCTACTGAACATTATAGCTTAGCTTAGACTACCTTAAACATGCTCTGAACACTTACATTAGCCTACAGTTGGGCAAAATAATCTAACACAAAGCCTATTTTATACTAAAGTGTTGAATATGTCATGATTTCTTGAATACCGCATTGGAAGTAAAAAACAGAATGGCTGTATGGGTACTCAAAGTGTGATTTCTAGTGAATGAATATCACTTTCACACCATCATAAAGTCAAAAAGTTAAGCCGAACCATTCTAAGTTGGAGACCGTCTGTATTTATTTCTTCGGTAATCACCTCCCTCTATGTTCTCTCTTTTTCAAAAAAAATTTAGTGGATATCCAGCTTTTCTGAATTTATGCTCTGTGTTTCTTTATTCTGTGTTTTCTGTTTCTTTGTCCTACTGTCCTATGTTCTGGGAGATTTCTCTGGTTTCATCTTCTAATGCTTCTCTTCAATTATATTTTTTACCTAAGAGCATTTTTTTATTTACTGGTGTTTCTTTTTCATAACACCTTTTTTCCATTTACATCAACATTTTTTGGAATGTCTCTGAGAATATTATTTTGAGGTTTTTAAAAGTTCTCTTAAATCCTCTGGATTATCATTGCTTCTTGTGGGGGCATTTTTTCTGGTAGTTCATCTATATCTTTCTCTTTAATATTGCAGACTTTAGTTAAAAGTCTTGTGATTTGGGCAGGCTGTTCATCTGCAAGAATGAACTTGCCTGGGGGCTTTGGGTACGTGAGACAGCTTCTTGACTGGCATCCTCTACTTTTTGCTTCGTGGCCAGGGCACTGGCCATTAAGCTTCATAATCCGTAATTACCAGGCTGAGGAGGGCTTTAATCAGCACACTAACACTTGTACTCGCTGTCTTACTTTTTTCTAGTATGATCAGAGAAGATGACTCAGATATTTTATGCAGGGTTAAGTGCCTGGCTTTAGGCAAGCTCACTTCCAGGGGTGGGAAAGGGCTTGTATGTGTGTTTACTGTTCTATAAACCAGGGGTCAGTATTTTTTTTTTTTTTTTTTGTAGAAGCCAGATAGTAAAAATTTAGGCATTGTGGGTCATGTGTAGTTTCTGTCACATATTCTTTTTTTAAAACAATGCTTTAAAAATGCAAAAACTACAAAAACAGGTAGTGGGCTGTAGTTTGCCAACCTCTGCAAAACAGACCTACAGTTAATCTCTCTTTTTCAGCCTCATGTTTCACTGTCACCTTCTGAGTCTCAATCCTATCTGGGATTCTATAAAGTAGATTGAGCCCTCCCCTCCTACCTACTACCCCTTCTGAATTTCAGCTTTTCTGCTTGTGTATTCTGGGCTGTGTTTATTTGATTTCTCATTCACTGGTCTTCCATCTGCATTCTGTATTCCAAGAATCTGTCAAAAATTCATGTTTGCTTGTGGCCGCCTCCCCATTCTTTTTGTTATTTTGTGTAATAGATTCTGTTGGTACTTGTGTCCTCTCACAGCTTCTTGTTTCCAGCATTCATCCCATTTTTCAAATGCCAGTACCTGTAATTCTTAGCCTGAGGGTTGTGTCTGGTAGTAGGAGCTTGTTCTAACTGTCCATAAGGCAGTCCGGTGGAGCCAGAGAATGTCCCTTCCCACTAACCCTCAACCAATGGCTAATAGAAATTGGAAATACCCCAGCTCCCTTGCCCCTCCGTTGGGATGACTCTGAGTTGCATGTTCTACATGGGCTTCAGAGTTGTCTAGCTGGATTAAGCTCCAGGTGCTCAGTGGTATCTTGTTTGATAATGAACCCTTTATTGAATCTCCTCTATTTCATGTCTCACTTCTCCTTTCCCCTACTGGTGTTTCCTGAGATTACCTCTCATATAAATTGTTTGTGTTAGAATGTTTCTTCTCTCAAGGTCTGCTTCTGGAGAACTCAAATGGAGATATCATGGGTTAAATTTTTTTCTTTATTATAGTTTTAATGAAATCTCAGCTAGAAGAACAGATAACTTTGAGTACTTCTTTTATTATATTGAATTTGAATTCTATTTACTAATATTATATTGAGTATTTACTATGAGCCAGACATTATTCATGGGGGATGGAATAATGAATTAGACATGAATTCTACCTGCCATGAGCTTGTGTTCTACTGAGCCGATGATCCACACAGTAGAAGTGTTTTATGTGTTGGTAAGAGAGGTTAAGATGTATGTGTCATGGGGCTTAGCAGGCATGAGGAATTATTTGCAGATGAGTTATTAGGGATGATTTCAAGAAGAAGTGGCATTTGAGTTGGGTAACAGGAAAGTTAATTTGAAAATAGAATGGTGGGGCTGGGGATTACCAGGTAGAAAACAGAATGAGCACAATATGAAGTGGCATGTGAAGAGGAATGTTTCAGTCAGGAGAAGCTTTCCATCCCTAAGTGTAGGAGGACAGAATCACGTAAGGCAAGTATTAAGTACATATAAAAACCCAGACATATACACAGAATTAATTAAAATTGTAGGGAGATGTTCATATGAATATTGATGGAGATTGGTGATAAATGATTCATATAATTAAGTGTTTGGATTTGACGTGGGAAGCAAATGGGAGCCATCAGATTCTTCCGTGAAAGGAAATTAAAAACATCTTTACGGGAGAATGTCATGGCTTAGGGTGCTTTATTCTCATGAGGAATAGGTCCAATGGAGATGAGAAAGAGGCTATTGCAGGGATATGGTGAGTTTTCAGTCTGCATCGTTGTGGTGGATCATGACATTAAGAATCAAAGGGCTACTTTGAGAAATACGGAGGAAAAATCTGAATTGCCAAGGGAGAAAAAGCAGATAGAAGTATAAAGAATGGAAAATCAAGGAAAGATTCAGAGGAAGAGGTCAAGCTCTTAGAAATCTCCCAAAGTGGGAAGGATACTAGAAAGTATAAAAAGAAAAGGGCCTGTGTCTGAACCAGTTAGAATTGAGACGGTTGGCTAGATAGCTTACTGGCAAGAAATCAGCTTCATCTTCTACTTATCCTCTCACTGTTTCTAACCATTTATGTCTTTCAAAAGAGTTGTTAAAGATTTGTATAAACCTGTTGATGGTTATGCTTTGCATTTATTTTCATTTTGTTGGTATCAATTCCCTAAAAGGTTTTCAATGGGAACAATTGAAAAAAAAAAAAGAGAAAGTCATAAATTCTTCATTGATAATAAATTCTTGAGCTTAAGTGAAAGACTTTTTTAGAGCCCTCAAAGTGTACATTAGAGTTTCTGTTTAAACTCATTTACTGCAGTAGTCACAACAATTACTTTGCTGGTTTTCACATGAAGTCTTCTTGAATGGAGAAAAAGTATAAAACAGAATCTATACTACTACTCTCCCACAATGTCAATTTCTCAGGCACCAATCCATAAATTAGCATTATTAGTGGGGAAGGACACTCTGTGTCTAGCTACATGGACTTAACTAGCTACATGGATATATGCTGAGAAGACTGTACTCATTACTGCAGCTATAGGGTAGCTATACATTATTAAGTTATGAGCTACTATTTCAGAGAAATTGCTCTACCAATAATAAGTAGTATATGTTCTATTTTTCTTCTTTCTTGGATATCTATATGGAATAAAATTAATTCAGAAAAAAACAATCTCAGCAAGTGAGAAAACTTAATTCATCCCTTTGCCTCCTTTCCCAACCTTATTAAATAGTGTTTAGAATTATTCTAGTATATTAGCTGCCTTTTCAGACCCTGTATCTTTTTTTATTCCAAAATATTAAGGGAGTACAAATGTTTTTGTTACATGGATAGCTTTTATAATGCTTAAGTCAGGGCTATTAGTGTGCCCATCATCTGAATAGCGTTCGTTGTAGCTGTTAGATAGGTTTTCACCCCTCCCCTCCTTCAGACCCTAGATCGTAACAATTTGTTTCATTTCACGCATCCCTTCAAGGTCATCTCTTATTGTCTTCTTTGTTAGCAACTGGTATAAGTGGTATCACACACTTCTAGTTATCTGCATTTTTTGCCTATTAGTAATTTACCCTGAGGTTCCTTTTCTTCCTTTAGTAGTCATCAAACAGCACAGAAACAAGATACCCTACAGAAATTCTGCCCTCTTTTTAGGGTTTTAGAATTAGCAATTACTCAAAAGCCCCCAACACTCTAATCTCACCTTTCTTCTTCCTATCTCACATATTCTTTTAACAAATATGTCATTGCTCATGATCTACAGAACTATAATTTGGATATTGCTGCTTGGCTACTCTCAGATATTTATGCTTAGCAAATTATGCAAAAGGTTCTAATGACAGGGCAGCAGGTACATCTTTTGAATAACTTCTGAAGTTGTCATCTGTGGGGTGGAGCTGTACTTAAGAAGGTAGCCCCTTTTTCTGTTCCACATTTAGTTTGGGGAAAAAGAGCAACAAGTTATCCCAGAGTAAACCAGGGATACTCAAATACCTGCAGCAGTAGTATAACTGTTTGAATTCATCACAGAGATCACATAGTCATTAGGCTGTGGAGCCTGACAGGGACCCTGTAGACTGAGCACCCACCCTTGCTTCCAGTCAACATCCCCATCCAGTGTTGGACCATGAAAATAAGAGGTAGAAATGGAGTAACATAATGTAGTAGATAAAAGTGTGGGATCTGGAGTCAGACAGTGAAATCCAGATTTTATACTTACATTTATGTGATCTTGGGCCAGTTAATTAACCTCTTTTTGTCTTAATCTTGTCAACAGTAAAACATATATTAATAATACCTACACTATAGAATTGTTGAGATTAAGGGAGGGACTTGGAATGTCTTAAATGTTAAATAAATGTAAGCTATTATTTTTTATTACTTTCAGAGCATGTAAAGACCATTTCTTTAAGTTTGTGCTGAAATATTTTATTGGCTATAGTCAGAGAAATGCATTGTCAGTCCAACTTTTTGAGTGAAGTCTTTCTTTTTCTGCTGTATTCTATCAAACCAACTCAGTAATATAATTTACACATCATGCAAATACGTATACATTTGAATGATTTTTAAAAATCTAGCTGTACTTTCATAAGGGTTTAATAAAAGATTGTTAGAGATGATAGAAATAGTTCCTTTGTAGCAGCATGATTTATTTTCATATTGGTTTTGGGGCTTTGGGCCAGTGCTATTTTGCATGACTACTTAAAATTACTCTAAGAAAAATAACATATTCTGCTTTAACCGCAGCTGGAACTGACCTTTTCTTCATAGACTCAGTCTTAGATCTTTGAAAAATGAGGATATTTTTATTAGTATTGATAATTTGGTTCTATCAAAATGGTTTCTGAATCTCATAGAAGAACTTTAGTTGTTACAAGCTGACTCGAGGTGACTGCCACGTGTGTATTTTCATCATAACATAACTAGTACTGGGATAATTTCTATTCCTTTTAATTTTATATGAGTTGGTTACTAAGTGTCAGTAACCTCTGGTGCTGTGGCATTCTGTTTTCTCCCAGTTCTCACAGGCTCCCACATTGATTTTAGAACTGCCTCATTACTGCATAACGTTCCTGGTTCATTGTCATAAACAGATAGCCTGAAGCGAAATGTATGCTATTTAAAGACAGCGGTGTTTTTCTTTTCTTTTTCTTTTTTTTTTGCACTTGAATAATACATAAGTGTGAAAGATAGCACCTTCAATATTAATAAGTTTTAGATGCCAAACAGGATTTCAAAAGTTTATATCTCAAATGCTACTTTATTACTTGCAAAGCTCTATCCATATCAGGTAGGGAAAGGATTTCATATTTATTCGGTAGCTTTTCAGTGTCAGGCACTTTGCATAAATTGTACTATTTAATTCTCATAACAGCTTCTGTAGATAGGAATTATGACCCTCATTTTATAGAGAAGGCAACTGAGAGTCAAAGAGGTAATATGATTTGCACAACTAGTAAGTGAAAATCTAGGACTTGAACCTGGCTCTGATACCAAAGACTACCCCTCTTTTCTACTCTACTGCCTGGAGTGAAGGAGAAAGAAATGTGTGTAGTGAAAAGGGAAATGGCTATGGCTATGTGGAAGGATAGTTCTGCCAAGTTCTAATATGGAAAGTGATGGACTTTGCCATAGCAAACGTTAACATAAAGCTGAACCCCTTTATAGAATAATCCCACTCCTATAAACATTCTGATATAAATACATTTTAGTTCTGAGTTTTGTTCCCATACATGAGGGTACAGCGTTGGCTGTAATTATTACTGCTGTTGTTGTAACTTTGTATATTAATGGCAGTGTTGTGAGGCTAGGTGAATTTTCCACTTTAGTAACAGCTTGATTGTTCTCTCTAGACTTCCCTTAATCTCCTGCTGAGATCTTGTTAAACATTTTGAGGAGGAACTAATCAGTGTTTTGCATCTTTTCAATAATGTGAATGCTTTTTTTTAAAGCATAATTTGATGTGAGAATATTCAGATGAAAATAGATGAAAAGGCTCTTTTGTCAGTTATGGTCTGGAAAAATAGACTGGCTTAATGATGCTGATGGGTGGGCAACCTTATTAAGGTTTAACCTGAGGTAGGGACTTCACATAAATGTTTGAAATGGGCAAGGACTTATAGAAAATTTCTAATTATTTATTCTCTCAGTCTCAAAATTAATGGTTCTAGGTCACTTGCAGATACTGAAATTCCTTTTGGAGGTCTTCTGAGAGGAAGATGATTCATTCACAAAATCCTGATAGCTAAATTGATAAGCTTTTGACAGTGCCTGCTGTTGCTTGACTATTAAATTTGCTCTTCCCTTACTCCAGTGGATCACTTCAACATATATTTAGAATGCTTAATTTGAAACTAATTCTCCCAGAAGGAGAAACAATTCTAATTTTCTTATAAAGTGTTTCTTTGGGTTTAGCATTAGTAGATTACAGTAGGTTTTGTGTTGTTTACGGGTCAAGATAGTCCATTTGAAAGTGATCAGTATATTACAATTTGTAACAAGGAGACAGTGTGTATTTGTACAGTGTTCTGATGAATTAGGTGAAAATATGTTTTGATGTCATTGATGGCAAGAATCTTCACCATATAAATATGTAGAGACTAGGGTAATAAACTAGTCTTTTTTTCTCTATATGTTACAGGGTACAGATTTTAAACTTCAATAGTATAATTTAGTTTTTGCTTTATATCCCCTATTACTAATATGAATCTTCTCCAATCAAACTTTTTGAACCAATATTTTAAAATATTGGTTCAGGTCGGGCGCGGTGGCTCATGCCTGTAATCCTAGCACTCTGGGAGGCCGAGGCGGGCGGATTGTTTGAGCTCAGGAGTTCGAGACCAGCCTGAGCAAGAGCGAGACCCCGTCTCTACTAAAAATAGAAAGAAATTAATCGGACA
>CAUYRB010104179.1:0-29652 GCA_963574695.1 Propithecus perrieri | reverse complement strand
AAACTAGCCGGGAATGGTGGTGCATGCCTGTAGTCCCAGCTACTCAGGAGGCTGAGGCAGGAGGATCGCTTGAGCCCAGGAGTTTGAGGTTGCTGTGAGCTAGGATGACGCCACGGCACTCTAGCCCAGGCAACACAGTGAAACTCTGTCTCAAAAAAAAAAGAATTGAAAATAAGTCATAGGTATTATGTGATAAGGAAGAAAAGATTTTAGATTTAGATTTTTGTTTTCTAAGTCTGAAAAAAACTATCCTGTATTTATTTATATCAGAGAAAAATCAAACAAAACTTGTAATGTTTATATATATTTGCTAATTCTTTAAAATATAATTGTTATATTAACTAAAACTAATAAATCAAATGGCCTACCTTTATAATTTGTAATATAAACTTTAATTTTATACTTGGGAAACTGCCTACATAGGAAATACGTTGATGTTTCCTGGTTTTGGAATCTCAGGAGGCTAAGAAATTGTTGAAGAAACTATGTTTTTTAAAGATGAAAGTATATTTTTAATTGGCCTAAATTTTCCCCAGTAAACTTTTTCTTGGCTTAGAAAGTAAGGGGTTTATTGCATATTAACCAGCATGGTATTAAAATGTTTTTAGGTTGATGAAACAGATCAAATTAGAAAATCTGAGTAAAATTCATTGAGTTTAATTTATTAATAAATTGAGGGTCAGTTGTATTCTCTACTCAGCTTTTGCTTTTTTCAGAACCCTGATAAATGCTCTATCCAGTTAAGTCTGTCTTCCTCTCACTTTCTGCTCATTTTACTTCTGGGGTTTTTTTTGTAGGTGGTGTTTTTTTGTTTGTTTTGTTTTGTTTTGAGTCTTGCTGTGTTTCCCAAGCTAAAGTGCAGTAGTGGCTCACTGCAACCTCAAATTTCTGGGCTTGAGCGATCCTCCTGCCTCAGGTTCCCAAGTAGCTGGGACTACAGAAGCACACCATCACACCCGGCTAATTTTTCTGTTTTTTATAGAGACAGGGTCTCGCTCTTGCTCAGGCTGGTCTCGAACTCCTGTCCTCAAGTGATTCTCCTGCCTTGGCCTCCCAAAGTGCTAGGATTACAGGCATGAGCCACCGTGCCAGGTGTCATTTTTACTTATGTTTGACACTTTATATGGAGGCTAAGGAAAGATTCAAAAATATGATGATATTTTTTCTAACACACTGAAATGTTTATGATATGGCTCTTTATATATTATCTCACTTAATTTTTATAATTAAGACTGAAATCCAGGTTTTTCTCTGCTCCTGACTACTGTGCTACTATATAATTTATGTAACCTATTTGGCAGGGGAGAAAATGCCAATTTGTGAAGGTGAGCCCAAGCTGTGGGCTGCACCTCTACACTCCTCCAGCCTGGATCTAGTAGGGGTCTCTGTGTTTGGCTTGAAGCCTCCATTGCCTTATGGCATGGCTTCCTTCCCTGCCTCTCTCCATGCCTGCCATTTAGAGCCTCTTCAAAATTTCTGGATGTGTTACTCTCTCACACCATTGGGCCTTTGATTTTGTTGTTCCCTTTGTCTGAGATACTTTCTTTATTGTATAAAATAAGATGACCGGGCTTTTTTGAACTCATTTAAACATTGCCTTCCTCTTGCTTCAGCTTCCCAAGTCTAGGTCAAGTGTCCCTTCTGTGTGCTTCCGATTGCATTCTGTAACTAACCTTTTGTAGTATTAACTGTTTCATAATTGCTTCTAAATCCTCCACTAGACTGTAAGCTGTATGAGGGCAGGGACCTAGTATTTTTAGGGCCTATCAAAAGGCTTAGCATATAGTGCCATATTTATCTGTTAAATGAATGTAAGGTAGGTTTGGAGAAAGGGCTGCTTTGAGAGGAGGGTATTGTTTTGACTTTCCTGACTAAGGCTAGATATAAGGAAGAACTATACTGTCAGGGTATAGTTTTAAAATAGAGTCATTTTCATGTAGAAAAAAGAACTGTATAAGGAGAAATAATGTTATATTTGGTGGAAGAAATAAGAGGACAACCTTTATATTAATCCCATGGTGAAAGGATAAGAAATATTATCTAGGAACAGTGCTGATTAGGAGAGATTTTTTTTCATAGTAAGTTGTAAAATCTTTGTAAATCTTCCTTATATCCACTTACTGTGGATCCGTTTGATCTCCACAACATCATAGTTATGTTTCCTTTTTTATTGCAAATATAGCTAGTTTATTTGGCTTTCGATCTTTATTTGTTTTTCCTTGAATGCTGGAAGTTTGTCTATGTTTGGCTTTGCTGATCTTCTCTCTTTTTTATTTCATTAATGTCTGCTCTATATCCTTCCCTCTTTTTTTATTTTTTTGGTTTATTCTGCCTTTTATGTTTAGCTTATTAATTTTCAGCCTTTTTTCTTTGCTAAAACTAGCATTTTAGACAATGAATTTTCCTATAGGTGCTACTTTATCTACATCCCACAACCTAATGCATAACATTTTGCTTGTAAGTATTTCTTAATTTTTATTACAATTTTCTTGACCAATAAGTGACTAATTTAGAAACCTGCTTTTAAATTTCCAAAGGCAGTTTTTTTAGTTTTCTTTAGTAAAATATCTAACTGAATTGTAATTTGTTCAGAGGATATACTTTATATGATATTAATTCACTGAAATGTGTTGAGGCTACCTTATGGCCTAGCAGATAGTCAGTTTTTATAAATGTTCCTGTGTGCTTAAGAAGCCAGAAAAGGACACAACCAAAAAAGAAAACTATAGACCAATATCCCTTATGAATATAGATATAAAAATCCTCAATAAAATTCTAGCAAACCGAATTCAGCAGCACATAAAAAAAATAATCCACTGTGACCAAGTGGGCTTTATCCCAGGGTTGCAAGGATGGTTTAACATATGTAAATCCATAAATGTGATTCACCACATAAACAGAAGCAAAAACAGTGATCATATGATCATCTTAGTAGATGCAGAAAAAGCATTTGACAAAATTCAGCACCTTTTTATGATTAAAAACTCTTAACAAAATAGGCATAGATGGAACATACCTCAAAATTAAAAAAGCCATATATGACAAACCAGGAGCCAACAACATACTGAATGGGGAAAAGTTGAAAGCATTCCCACTGAGAACTGGAAGAAAACAAGGATGCCACTGTCACCACTTCTATTCAACATAGTGCTGGAAGTCCTAGCCAAAGCAGTCAGGCAAGAGAGGGAAATTAAGGGTATCCAAATGGGGAAAGAGGAGGTCAAACTATTGCTCTGCCCTGATGATGTGATCTTATATCTAGGAAACCCCAAATATTTTGCCAAGAAAGTCTTGGAGTTGATAAATAAATTCAGCAAAGTCTCAGGCTACAAAGCCAATGTATGCAAATCAGTAGCATTCCTATACAACAACAATCAAGCTGAGAATCAAATCACAGACCTAATACCTTTCACAATAGCTACAAAGAAAATAAAATTCCTAGGAATATATTTAACCAAGGAGGTAAAAGATCTCTATAAAGAGAACTACGAATCACTGAGGAAGGAAATTGCAGATGATATAAACAAATGGAAAAAAAAAAAAAACATATCATGTTCATGGATCAGCAGAATCAACATTGTTAAAATGTACATACTACCCAAAGTGATTTACAGATTAAATGCAATCCCTATCAAAATACCAACATCATTCTTTGTAGATCTAGAAAAAATAATTCTACACTTTGTTTGGAACCAGAAAAGAGCCCGAGTAGCCAAAGCAACTTAAGTAAAAGGAACAAATTTGGAGGCATCACTTTACCAGACTTGAAGCTATACTACAAGGCTGTTGTAACCAAAACAGCATGGTATTGGTACAAAAATAGAGACATAGGCCAATGGAACAGAACAAAGAGCCCAGATATAAAACCATCCACATATTGCCATTCTGACCTTTGACAAAGTAGACAGCAATATATACTGATCAAAAGAATCTCTATTCAGTAAATGGTGCTAGGAAAATTGGATAGCCACATGTAGAATATTGAAACAGGATCCATATCTCTCACCACTCAAAAAAATTAATTGAAGGTGGATAACAGACTTAAATCTAAGACATGAAACCGTAAGAATTCTAGAAGAAAATATTGGAAAAACTCTTCTAGATATTGGCCTAGGCAAAGAATTTATGAAGAAGACCCCAAGGGCAATCTCAGCAACAACAAAAATAATAAATGGGACTTGATTAAATTAAAAAACTTCTGCACACCCAAGAAAACAATCAACAGAGCAAATAGACAACCTACAGAATGGGAGAAAATATTCCCATGCTGTACATCTGATAATCAGAATCTACAAAGAACTGAAGCAAATGAGCAAGAAAAAAATCAAACCACCCCATTAAAAAGTGGGCAAAAGACATGAGCAGAAGCTTTTCAAAAGAAGATAGACTAATGGCCAATAAACATATGAAAAAATGCTCACTAATGTCACTAATCATCAGAGAAATGCAAATCAAAACCACAATGAGATATCACCTAACCCCGGTGAGAATGGCTTTTATCAAAAAGTCCCAAAACAAATAGATGCTGGCGTAGATGCTGAGAGAAAGGAATATTTATACACTGTTGGTGGGACTGCAAGCTAGTGCAACCTCTATGGAAAATAGTATGGAGATTCCTCAAAGAACTAAAAGTAGACCTACTATTTGATCCAGCAATCCCACTATTGAGTATTTACCCAAAGGAAAAAAAGTCATTTTTTCAAAAGACTCTTGCACTAGAATGTTTATTGCAGCACAATTCACAATTACAAAGATGTGAAATCAACCCACATGCCCATCAATTCATGAGTGGGTTAATAAAATGTGGTATATCTATACCATGGAATACTACTCAGCAATAAAAGAAATGAATTAATACCTTTTGCAACAATCTGGAGACCATTCTCCTAAGTGAAGTATCTCAAGAATGGAAAAACAAACTCCACACATACTTGCTATTAAATTGAAACTAACCAATTAGCACTTATGTGCACAGATGGAAATAAAACTCAGCAGAAATCGTGCTAGCAGGGGGAGGAGGGGTTGGTGAAATCATACCTAATGGGTACATTGTACACTATCTGAGTGATGGGCACATTTGACTTGAGCAGTACAGAAGCAATCCATGTAACCAAAACATTTGTACCCCATAATATTCTGAAATTTAAAAAAAGAAAAAAGAAAAATATATGTTCTCTACTTGTTGGGTAGTGTGTTCTAAAAGTATCCATTTCATCAAATAAATTATAATTTTTAAATTTTCAGTTTTTTCCTTATCTGCTTAATGGGTTAATATTTTCCACAATGGATGGTAGCTTTGTCAATTTCTCCTCAGTTTTTCTTTTAGCTGTTTTGAGGTTATTTTTACAAATAAATTCAGAGTTGTCTTAACTTTAGATGTATAGAATCTTTTATCTTTAGGTAGTAACTCTATTTTTAAACAGAGTTACAGTCTATGTTGTATAATGTCAATATAACTACTTAAGCTTTCTTTTATATTTACCTAGTATAGATTTTTTCCATTTGTTGACTCTTACTGTGCCCTAAAGTTTTACATATTCTGTCTCATAAGAAATAGAATATAACTATGATTTATTTAATCCAATCTGACATTTTTATCTTTTAACTAGACAGTTCAAATTATTTATATTTACTCTGATTATTGTTATGTTTGGATTTATTAATATCTTATGTGCATTCTATTCGTACAACTTTGTTTTTCTTTTCTTACATTCTAACTTTTACTCTATTTGGAAGTTATATGTTCCATGTCTGTTATTTCAGTGGCTAACATTTAGTGATCTATTATTTCATGTCTATTATTTTAGCTATTTTAACATGTGTACTTAGCAAAAGTCTGAAGGTAATCAATATCTTTACCTTCCTCCCCAGTAAGAAGCTTAGAACACTTTGCCTCAAATTACCTGGTCCCCTAATTTATATAGTATTGCTTTCCATTATCTTATTTTAGCCTGTTTTCTTCTCACAATTTATACATTATTTTTATTATTGATTTAAATATAATACTTATTTAGATTTATCTATACATTTACCAATATCTTCCTTATCATTACTTATTGGAATTCTTTGGGCTGTCTTGATTTGAAGTTTGGCATTTTTCAACAATTGTGGAATAGTTCTCAGATATTACTTCCTCAAACAATGCTTCTTCCATATTCTCTGTATTATCGTTCTCAAATTCCAATTAGGCATTTTTTAGGCTTCCTCCCTTTATTCTCTATGAATCTTAACTCTCTTTCATCTATAATATTTCTTTGTCTCTTTGGATTACATTCTGGATTTCTTTGACTCTTTCTTTTAATTCCCTATCATTTCAGTTGGGTTTAAATTGCTTGTTTTCAATTTAAGTAATTCCATTCTCATCTGTAGTTCTACCTGGTTTTTATTAAGATCTTATTCCCTGCTCATATTTTGAAGATGCTTTTTTGCTT
This sequence comes from Propithecus perrieri, assembly GCA_963574695.1. Taxonomy (NCBI): domain Eukaryota; kingdom Metazoa; phylum Chordata; class Mammalia; order Primates; family Indriidae; genus Propithecus; species Propithecus perrieri. The sequence continues at coordinate 23,221 of CAUYRB010104179.1, read as the reverse complement.
TTTAAATAATTATTTAAATTTCATGTCTGCTAATCCACTTTTTTTAGTTCTTTGAGGGTCTGTTTCTTCTGCCCCTTGCTTCTGCTGTGTCTCAAGGTACCTTCTTGTTTTGTATGAATTGGGAATTTTGTCTGTGAGTGTCTCATTTTACTTGGAATCTGATCAGTGAAGTCCTTTGAGTTGAAATTGAATTCATCCGAAGAAAATTTGCTTCTCCCTTGGCCTGTCCTCTGGCAGCACTATCTCCATGGGGCAAGCCTCTTCAATTGAAATTTTTTTCATACCGTATTTGAGACTCAAACCCCCAAGTGCTGGCTTATGATTGTAAAATCTTGAAGAGCTGTTTTTTGTTTTTTTTATTTGGGGGTTTTGTTATTTGTTTTTGTCTCTTCACCCATTGGTAAAGTCAAGACAGGTAAGTTGGCAACTTACCTTGTTCCTTTCTGTGTGTGCATTAGGAAGACTTTTAAATTTTATTTTGAAATGCTTATAGATTCATGGGGAATTACAAAAAAATATATAGGGAAGTTCTGTGTGCTCTCTTCAACTAGTTTCCCTCATTGATACCTTTTTGCATAACCATAGTACCGTATCAAGACTAGGAAATTGATATCAGTACAATCAATACACAAACTATATTCAGATTTCACCAATTTTACACACACTTACTTGTGTTTATGTGTGTATTCTTCTATGCAATCTTGTCATATGTGTAGATTTGTGTAACTACCATCACAATCAAGATACAGATTGTTCCATCACTGCAAAGTTCCCTAGAAGGGATGTTTCTAATTCACCCTTTGACTGCTGGTGACCCTTGGTAACTCCAGCTTTATGCGAAGGTTGTCCTATTAAATAGATTCATCATTTGCATGAGCTTTAAGCTTCATCTTCTCCTGTGCAGTTAACAGAGCAGAAAATCAGTGTCTGTAGGTTTTAACATAAACCCTTAGAGTAAAAGCTGGCTTTGGCAGGTGTTTTTATCAAGGTTCCTGGTTTCACTTTATTTGGGAGACTTTGCAGCTTCTGTTATTTGGTGTCAGCTCTGGGATGTGTTTGAAAAATTACTTTAAATTTTTTTCAAGCATTTTAGTTGTTTGAGGAAGTTCATTCAGAATTTCTAATATGCCATATTCAGAAACAGGTGACACTGGAAATGTTAAAAAAAAAATTTATCTTTGTAGTTTTCATTGTAGTTCATCCATAGAGAAGTGGACTTTGTTTTATCTTGATGGCTGTGTGTCTATGATTAGTTCATGTTTAGATACCCTATTCATTCAGAATCCTATAAATTTATAATGTACCTCTTTATGAATAGTTTAATTTTTAGCCACATATATTTTATTTATCTTTATAATAGTCACAATATAAAAATAGCTAAAGCACAGAGAAGTTAAATAATTTCTTTAAGCTTATGATCATTGGAAAATCTGAGACCAAAGTTCACATGAATCAAGTGTTTATCCAATTTTTTACAACTCAGATTTTGAATGGTTTTGCAATTAACTTTTAAGTTGGTTTCATATACTCAAATATAAATTACTTTGAACTTTTTCAAATCAAATATGTCCCATGTATGTCAATATGTCAAACTTATAATTTCAAAAGCAAACAATAAAAGAAAATATAAAATCCCTAGCCCTCATCCTTAGAAAGTTTGAAATTTAGAAATCAACGTGTTTAGAATATCTGACTATTGCTCAGTATGCCAATTATTTTTGCACAGGGAAGAAGAACCTGTGGGAAATCATGTTTTCAACAAATGGATGATAGGAGGAATTTGTCTTAATTTAAAGCCAAGACAAAACATGGGGAATTTCAAGCCTACATGAAATGAAAAACTCGATGAAACTCAGCATGTTTTTTGTGGTTGTAATCTTATGATTGTACGGTTTCTCCATGTGCAAAGGAAATAGAAAGACTGATGTTAATGCTGGGCTAGGTTAGTTTGTCTTTTAATATAGTACTATTTTTTTTTTCTGTTTCTGCTGCTTGAATCAGGAAGCACTAATTTTATTTCCATACATTTCTTTCTTCCTTCAAAGAGATTATTAAAAGTACTTTAGTTCACCTTAAAAATGTTTAGGGAGTTTATTAAAAATGTAGAGAGTAAACATCTGTACCCCATAATATGCTGAAATAAAAAAAAAATGTAGAGAGTATTGGCTGTTTTAAAATAAGTAAATGTAACTTTTATATGGGGAGTAATAATCTAGGGAAATAGGCTAGGCCATCAACTGCCCAAGATATTTACTGACTGTCAGAATTTAGGTAGATGTGAAGCAAAAGCTATTTAAAGACTGTGTTCTTATTGCTGTGGACAGATAGGTTTTCCACTTGAGATTTGTAAACATTTGTGTCAGTCCAAATCAGTGAATTTAAACAGTGTGTATTGATTGCTAGATAGAATAGGTAGTTCCTGACCTCAAAAAATTTATGGTATATTGGGAAAGACTGATAAGTCATTGTGATGATATTGTATTTACAAGTATACACGAACCTTAAGAACACAGATTCGGGAGGGAGGGAGTTTGGAGAAAGGGTGGTCAAGAAAGGCTTCGTAGAAAAAGTGATATCTGAGCTGGGCCTTTTAAGAATTAGCAGAATTATACCAGTATTCAAATGAAACCAGAGCATTCTACCACAGAAGGGCTCTCAAAATGTTACTCCTTTCCACCCCACCCTCATTCATTCCTTTTCTCTTTACCCTAATGGCAAGTTGAATGGATTCATGACCCATTTTATGTGCCCTATTTCTAATCAATTATTGAGTTCATGTAAAACTTTAGGTCATCTTTCCTTGCATGTGCATTCCTAGACTATAGTTTTTCTAAGTTAGAAAAGAGAAAAAGAAAACCAGGTTCAGCTCTTACCTTAGGAATTGTGAGAATTCACCCTTCTCAGTTCTTCTGGGTCCTGCTATGGCTTGTTGACTAGTGCCCATTTATTTCCTCCTTCCACTATTGGTAACTCCCTCTGACATGACCTGAGCTGCCTGCTTGTTCAAGTACTGTCCTCTCTTTGCTCCTCTCTTCGCTAGAATTCATTAATGTCAGCCCTTACTTCGCCTGGCATGTTATGTCCAGTCCCGAGCAGGTGGTCCAGACATCTACCATCTTGAGTCTGAGTAGTCATTCACTATCCATTATCATTTAACCAGCCTGTTGGGAGTATGTGGGCTGACTTCCACTGCTTGCTTAGCCAACCAAGGCATAGACCTACTCAGACTTTAACCATTTTGCTGTACTTTTCACAATAGGACCCAGCACTGCCTACACTACCCCACTGTAATTAATGGTTTCATTAGTATTCAATTGATATAATTAATTTAATTGTTTTTCCTAATATAATCGAAGCTTTTTTCAGTATCTCTACTAGTAAAACTATTTTTATCCTCCATGTTATTGCAAATTTTCTGCCGATAAAAACTTATAAAGGGGCCAAATATTATTTTCTTTTTGATTACTCACTTTAAAGCTTTTCTGAACCAACAAAACTTAATATAATATAAGAAAAATTCTCAGACTCAGTCAAACTTAAGGTTTCTCTGGGTCTCAAACTCTGTTCTTCCCACCTTACCAATGCTACCTTGCTATTTTTACTCTAAAACCTTCATGGAAAATTTTAACTATTTGCTTCCTATAATTTAGCTTTAACCTACAGATAATTTTATTCATTGCTTAGCAATGAACCTAATAAGATTAAAGTTGTACATTCCAACTCTATATAGAGCAGTAAATTTCAGTGCTATTCTACATCACTAACCTTGTAGTTTTCTCAGTAATTTAATCTATATGACAGCTGGGTTATATAAAGAACAAAGAGCAAGTGTTAAGGGAGTGAAATAGATTAACAAGGCTCCATTGCCTTTCCTAGTAAGAAATCATAGTGCTGGAGAAGGTAGACAATTAGCATTGGAAAGAGTTTTGAGGGGGAATAAAAACTCCTGAATTTAAGTTGTAGTTTTGTCAGATACTAAATTTGTAACTTGGACTATCTTTCAGTCTCTCTGAATTGTATTCTCTGTGGTAAAAAGGGACATAATAATATTAATAGAACCTCACAGCATCTCAGGGATTGAAATCATGTATGTGAAACTACTTAGAAAAAGTGTACGTACCAGCAATAATGTAAGAAATCATTACAGTATACATTACCATAAGTGATACATGTTGGATACATTTTCAAATCATAAATGTATGGTAGCTTTCTAAAACCTGTATCATAGATTAACCTAGTTTATTCATCAGTAATCAAAAAAAATGGTCATGATACTATATTAGTGAACATAATATACATAGAATGTTTATATTGTCTATTTCCTTTCTTTCACTGCCTTTATAGGAGAGCCTTGAACTTAGGAATTCTTCGAGATCCTGGATCAGAAATTGAAGATAGACAATACCAAATAGACCTACAGTCCATCAATATTGGTACTGCACAATGGAGTCAACTAAAACCAGAGAAGGAAAGTGGCACAGGAGGGGTGCTAACAGAAAGTGAAAGGAATTCTCAAAATCCAGCCCTTGAGTGGAATATGGCCAGCAGGTAGGAAATGATTGAGTTGCTAATACTTCATTGCCAGAAGAACAGTAGGTGATACAGTCTTTAGCATATCCAACCTAAGTGTTTTGATATTGCTTCTGCTTTTCATTACAAGCATAAAATATATTTTGTAATTGTAGCTGATGATTTTGCTTGGAAACCTGCTAGTCCTACTGGTGTTACCACTGTAGTTATTACAAATTTAGGATTGTGTCAGTATTTTTTTTTTTTAACATCTTGCTATTTGATGAAACAATCTACTTCAGGCTAAAGGATACATTCTCATTTTCTCTTGAAATCTGTTGTATTTGAGGTCAATTATTTTACTTATTTATCTTTTCTTTTTTTTTTTTTTTTTTCTGAGACAAGGTCTTATTTACTCTGTTGCTCAGGCTGAAGTGCAGTGGCGCAATTATAGCTCACTGCAGCCTCAAACTCCTGGGCTCAGGCCATTCTCCTGCCTCAGCCTCCTCGGTAGCTGGGACTACAGGCACGCACAACCACACCCAGCTAAATTTTTAATTTTTTTGTAGAGACGAGGTCTTGCTGTGTTGCCCAGGCTGGTCTCGAACTCCTAGCTTCAAGCAGTCCTTCCACCTGGGCCTCCCAAAGTGCTGGTATTACAGGCATGAGCCATTGTACCTGGCCTACTTATTTATCTTTAGCTTATTATTATTTAACCTATTATCTTAATAATAAGAGGAGAAAAGTAACAAATACTGTGCGAAGTTATATTTAAGTTAGAGTACAGGAAAAACAAGAGTTTTTGGCTCTGGGATTCTTTCCATCCAGTTTAACTAAAAGCATCTATGTTTACAGAGAACATTTTTAGAGGAATTATTCCTGAATGTGAACTGTTAAGATTTATAGAGAGCCACTGCCATCTTACCCAGGCTGTTCATGGTTCTCAACAGAGAGATAGGCAGAATTGTTTGCCATTGATAGAAACAAGGTACTAGGCATTAAGGCTACTTTTTATATTGGAAAACTGAAGGTCTTTATGATTTTAAGACAGTGTTAATTATTTTTCATCTGTTTTTCTACTTATAAGATTGAATCAGTAACATCTGTTGCTTATAACACGCCATGGTGGTTTGTTGATTGAATTTCTTTAAAACGTCTTGTGCAGACTTTATTGTCTGCCTTTTGTAATGCTGATTGCTTTGGTTCTGCCCCTTTACCACCAGTGCTATGTTTGTCCATGGCTTGGCAATAAAAATAGTGCCAGTATTAATAATAGATTAAACAATGTTTATCACTTAACCTTCCTTATTTGACATAACTTTCACAATAAAGTTACTAAGTAAGAACTGTTACTTTCCCTGATTATTGATGAAGAAACAAACCAAGACAAGATAAACAATTTACCTAAAACCAAAAAGTAAAATGTAATTCGTGCTCCTAAGCATGGCTTATAAGACCCTTCTTCTTCATAGACCTTCTCTTCTCTTTACCTGGAACTGTCTTAACCCACCCTTTTCACTTGCCTAATTCCTGTCATTTATCAAGTCTCAGAGTAGACATCATGTTTTCTAGGAAGTCTTCCCTGAGCCTGTCACAAGACCAAGTTAGGTCTCAATTGTGTGTGTTTCTATCATATCACTTAGCTTATTTTATTCTAATTATCTATATGCTTGTCTGAGTCCTGAGGCAGACATCCTTACCATCCTGTTCGTTGGTTTATCCCTAGCACATAGCACTGCCATAATACAAGATATATTATTGTAGTCCTTCACTGAAAAGTGATAGAATGTGCCCCTGAAGAGGGGTATAAATTTGGATAAAGAAGCACCACAGTCAGCCAAGGTAAATTTCAGGAGAGGGATGCAATTTTAGAGCCATCAGCAGGCGACTTGCCCGGCAGCTAGGGAATGAGTATTTTTGTCATGAAAGAGGATCTAGGTGGCAAACCACAGCATCAGCTACACCAATCATAATCTCCAAATATTACATCAGTCAGCACCAAGTCCCCTCATTCCTCTTCTTCACACAATTTTCAGATTTAGGAGGTGCGCTCTTATGAAACTTTCAGATTATCATGTCTTTGAAAAATAATCACAAATTCTGTCATCAAAGAAGATGACCCTTATTTTCCTAGGAAACTTTATGGCCACTTAGCCTTAATTATATCTGTCCTATTCATTCTTTAATTCATTTAACAAACACATTGTGTGTGTTTTAATAATTTATTGAAATAAAATTCACATACCGTGAAATTGTGTTATACCATTTAAGATGAACATTTATTACATTCACAGTATTGCAGAACTACCACCTCCATCTAGTTCCAAAACACTTTCTTCACTTCAAAGTAAAACCTCTTATCTGTTAAGTAGTTTTTCTCTATCATTCTCCCTCCTCCCAGCTCCAGGCAGTGACCAATCTGCATCCTGTCTTTATGGATTTATCTAGTATGGATATTTGATATAAATGAATCATACAAGATGTGATCTTTTATATCTGAGTTCCTTCACTTAGCATGTTTTATAGGTTCATCTGCGTTGTTGTATGTAAAAAAGAGTACTTCAGATGGTCCCTTACTTATGTTGGTTCACCTTAAGATTTTTCAATGTTATGGTGGTTGTGAAAGCATAAGAATAATGCAATAATAATGCATTCAATAGAAACTGTACTTTGAGTACCTGTCAGCCATTCTGCTTTTTGCTTTCGGTACAGTATTCAGTAAATCACATGAGATATTCAACACTTTATTATAAAATAGGCTTTGTGTTCAATGATTTTACTCAAGTATAGGCTAACGTAAGTGTTCTGATCACGTTTAAGGTAGATGAGGCTAAGCTGTGATGTTCAGAAGGTTAGGTTTATTAAATGCATTCTCGACTTACAATATTTTCAATTTATGATGGATTTATCAGGACATAATCCCATTGCAAGTCAAGGAGCATCTCTGTGCCACAATTTGTCTATCTATTCATCTATTGATAGACATTTGGGCTGCTTCTACCTTTTGGTATTGTGAATAATGTTGCTATGGATATTGGTATACCTGTTCAAGTACCTGTTTTCAAGTATTTGGATACACACCCAGGAGTAGAATTACAGGGTCATATGATAATTTTATGTTCAACTTTTTGAGGAACTGCCAAACTCTTTTCCACAGTGGCTGAACCATTTTATATCCCCACCAGCAATGTTTGAGGGCTCTAGTTTCTCCACATTCTTGCCAGTACTTATTCTCCTTTTTTACTTTTTTTAAACTAACACCACCCTACTGTGTATGAGGTGGTGCCTTTTTGTGGTTTTGATTTACATTCCCATAATAAGAAATGATGTTGAGCAGCTTTTCATGTACTTGTTGGTTGTTTGTACATTTCCTATGGTGAAATGTTTACTTTGAGTCTTTTGGCCCTTTTGTAATTGAGTTGTTTGTCCTTTTGTTGATAAGTTGTAAGAGTTCTTTATTCTGGATACTATACCCTTATCAGATGTATGATTTAGAAATGATCTTTTCATTTTATTGATAATATCTTTTGATGTACCAGTTTTTAATTTTGATGAAGTTTAATTGATCTGTTTTTTCTTTTGTTGTTCATGCTTTTGGTGTTTCTCATATCTAAGAATCCATTGCCAAATCCAAAGACATAAAGATTTAATCCTGAATTTTTATTCTAAGAGTTTTGTGGTTTTAGCTCTTATATTTAGATCATTGATGCATTTTGAGTTTTTGTGGGTTTTTTAATGGAGTTTTTTTGTATATGATATAAAGTAAAGATCCAACTTCATTCTTTTACATATGAGTATCCAGTTGTCCTGGAATCATTTGTCGAAGAGGCTATTCTTTACCCATTGGATGATCTTGTTACCCTTGTCAAAAATTAACAGAGACTCTTAAATGTCCAATCTATGCAATTGAAGATCTTTTGGAAAAACAAAATGAAATAATTTCTAATGTATTCCTATCCTTTAAAGAGTTTAGCATCCAGCCAAAGAGACAGAATAGTTAATTAACCATTAGAGTGCAATGTGGAAAATGCTACGATAGACAAACATGGGATACTTAGACTTACAGAAGAACCATGTCCAAATCAGGATAAACACATTCCATGCACATAGGAGATCTCAGGAACACACATGGACAAAATAATAAATTAATGCAAAATTGACATAGGTACAGAATAGAAAAATTAAAAAGAGAAATAAATGATTAATTCTGTGAATGGGGTTTCAGAGAAGGCTTCACAAAGTACATGGCTTTTGAATTTGTTTCCAAAGAGTATGAGTAGCAGGAGATGGAGAGAGCATTCTAACTAAAGAAGCAGTAGATGCAGAGACTAGAAGTAAGAAAGTGCGGCATGTTTTATTTGATTTTATTCTGATTACCCAGCATGTAATAATGTGTTTGGCACATGGTAGGTACTTAATGAAGGCTTGAGTGAATTAATGAAAGATTGAATGATTAGATGATTAAGTAGAGCTAACAAATCAAGTGATGAATTTGAATATTTCTGAGAGATGTTGATTCAAATGAAGACAGGAAATTTTAGATCTGATGTAGCTTAGTTTTGATGATTAATCTTAACAGAAATATAAACAAGACCTTAAAATAATTCCATTTTGTTTTTGAACAGATATTTTAGATACAATTCACAAAATATAAAAAGAGATACAATAAGGAATAATTTGTTTCCTCCCTGACCAATATTATTATAAATGGCAATACTTTTTTTTAGAGTGAGAAAGTAAATTTTATTGACAAATATCTATGCTGATAGCCAACAGTCTCCTAGAAAGATAGAGAAGTAGAAACATAATGCATCTTCCAAGATCAAATCTGCCTTTTTAGGTTTAACCATCCCATTGGACCATAGGCGGGAGAGTCTGCTATGGAATAGTCTCACATCTGGACAAACAGCTGGAAAAAGCTTTTTAGTCCACAGCTCTTTGGTGCTTGTGTCTCAGTTGCATAAGTTGCCTATTATGAGTGGAGCACTTTTCGCCTTCCTATTATGCCACTTGTGGAATTGGTTCCAGGATCTTCTGAACAGCAATCTTTATAGTGATATTCATTCCTCCTTGGTACATTACTCAAATTTTGTCTTTAATTGTAATGTGTTATATTTGTATGTTGGGTGCAGCAGAGTAGGGAAGTTAAGTATGGAGAACCATGAGATTTTAAAACTTATAGATCTTCTGCTTCCAAAACTTCGATTTTTGTTTTTTGAGCTGAAGGAATATATCATGGTTCAATCAAGACCAGCAGAACGATTTTGAGTATTAGAGAGTAAGGGATTTATTTTAGGAATAAAATCTTACCCACTTGTAGAAGAAGCTAAGAAGTAAGAGTCTGAAGGAAAGAGTTGGAGGATCAGTCACAACCAACCCTGTTGAATCTCTTGGCTTGAATGAAAATGTCAGAGCTTTCAAAGAAACCTGGAAAACCAGGAATGTCCAGCTGCTAGAGTAGGACCACAAGAAGGCTGGTAGAGAAGTCAGTGGGAGGCTGTTGGCTCTGCATCTGGGGGTGGCCTCGAGTTGCTGTTGGTCAGTCAGCAGTGCCAGTGGTCAGGAGGAAAAGGTGGTTACACAGCCATGTAGAGCGAGGACAGGCTAGAATCTGCTAGCACTTTTCCAATTGGTCTTTCACTGCATTTAAACCATGATAACTTTCAGAGACTATTGGCTACTATGTATTACTACCTCCAAATCTTGTGCAGGTTTCTCTTTGGACAAACCCTAAACTGAACCATTCTTAGCAAGTCGTTATAAAACAAAACCACTACAGGAAACTAAGTTTGAGGCAGTTCCTTGGCTTGTCCAATGTCACTAGACAATAGAGCTAAGTCTAGAACCTTGGTTTTCTTACTCTTAATCAACTACTTTTCTGTTTAAGAGTGTGACCCCTCAGGCTTATGCTAAAGTGCATTGTTAGCTAGTCACTTTTTTTCTTTTTCTCTTAGCAACCATTTTTGCTACATCTGCATTTATTTTATAATCTGAGGAAATGAAGTGCCGAGAACTAAAGTAACCTGTACTGATGTCTGCCATGTGCAAGACTGCACATTCAAATCACTGTTGCTATTTTTTATGGTTGTTAGTGCTTGGGGGTGGGGTATGTGTGGAAAGTTTGTCTTATGATTTCTTGAATGTACCACTATGCCTTAATTCTCCAAATTAATATTAATATAATTTTCTTGTGTATAATGTTTAAAGATATAATTTGAATAAACTTTTGAAAACTACACTTAAAAATAAATAGTTTGATTTCTATCACAGTATGTTTATTTGTTCCTGTCACCAACTATCTGTGTTTGATTTCCTCGGGTAAATTCTCTTTTAAACTTCATTGTCAGAGAAATAGTCACAGCATACTTATTTGTTTAAATATTTCAATATGCATATATCAAATTACATATTATACTATGTGGGCCTTTTCTTCCACACATAGAATTTTTAAAAGTTGTTACTATGTTCACTTAGCAAGCTGATTTGAATTTGATGAATTTCTAAAATGATCAGTCCCACATTTCACGGGATTGGTAATATTGAATATGGGGAACTATGGCTATGTGTAGACATTAAAATCCCTAAACCATATATTACTTGTCTTATTTCTGAGAGATTATGATTATTCCATGTGTCTTTAGATCTCTTTTATTTTTTAGATAATTACGCAAATGTTTACACTTCAAAGGAGCCCTTGCATAGTTTGATTAATGATTAATCAAACATGAGATTTTTTCCAGAATTGCACCTGAAATCATAAACAGGAATGTGGAAGGAAAGTAGTTTTCTTTGTTTGAAATCTTCAACCTGAAAACCATCACTTTTATCTTATTAATTTGTGAGGATGTCAAGCTAATGCCTAAGCAAAATTTGGAAGTTGATCTAATTCTCATACCTCGTAGATGAATGCCTAAAGTGATCTAAACCTACTTAAATTATATGATTTTATAATGATTTCCTAAAACCTTACCATGACTTTACATGAAAAAAAATGTGATTTTTCTTCCTGATTAAAGCACCTGGGAACTGGGTGTGAAGGGAAAAGGGATTCTAATTCAGCAGGAAAGCGCAGTCAGTTTTTCATTCTTTGCAGCCAGCAGATATCTTCTTCCTTCCACATTGGCTGAGGGTGTCCTGTGACAACCTGGAAAAAATAGCATAGAAATAAAAGGAAAGATATCTTGTCTTGCCTGGTCTTACTCTCCTTTATGTCTTAGTATAGTTACTGACAGACAGTAGGTACTCAAATAAGAAAATATTTTAATTGAATATTAATATAATTAATATAATATATCACAGTAGTATAACATAAAATTTTAAAACCTTCTACATTTTCAATTACTTTAAAGTCTTTTTACAGCTAGAGGGGATAAATAGTAATGCCCTGAGTCATTGAAATTCAACTGACGAAAAGCCCTAAATAGCCAGTTTCCCTCCTGCAACACTTTCTTTTTATAAGAAGGAGCCAAACAAGATTATATCAAGAATGTACTTAAAAGCATATGTACAACATATAACTTTTATATATTATGTTATATAACCTGTGAGCACTGTACCTGATATTTCAATACATGTTATCATACCTTTAAAAATAAAATAACCCAAGAGGGAAAAAAATTTCACAGAAGACACATTCCAAGAAAATAAAGTGAAACAAAATAAATCTCCTGACTCTGTCCCTTGGTGGATTCCCATTTATATCCTCAAGACACATTTTTTTTTAATTTCAAAATATTAAGGGGGTACAAATGTTTTTGTTACATAGACAGCTTTTATGATGCTTAAGTCAGGGCTGTTAGTGTGCCCATCACCCACATAGTATTCATTGTACCTGATAGGTAGGTTTTTTGCCCTCCCCACTCTTTTTCCCTTCTTGATTTCCAATGACTTTTACTTCTTTCTGTGCCCATGTGCGCCCATCAATTAGTTCTAAATTATTAGAGAGTACATGTGGTATTTGTTTTTCCATTTTTTAGATACTTCACTTAGGATAATGGTCTCTAGTTTCATCCAAATTGCACAAAGGGCATCAATTATTCCTTTTTATGGCTGAGTAGTACTGCATGGTATATATATGCCACATTTTGCTAATCTACTCATGAATCAGTGGGCACTTACGTTGATTCCACATCTTTGCAATTGTGAATTGTGCGGCAATAAACATTCACGGGCAGGTGTCTGTTTGATAAAATGATTTCTTTTCCTTTGGGTAGATACCCAATAGTGGGGTTGCTGGGTCGAGTGGTAAGTCTACATTTATTTCTTTGAGGAATCTCTATACTGTTTTCCATAGAGGTTATACTGATTTGCAGTCCCACCAACAGTGTATGTTTGTTCCTTTCTCTCTGCACCCACACCAGCATCTGTTGTTTTTGTACTTTTTAATAACAGCATTCTCAAGACATATTTTTTAATGTTCTTTTCTCTGAGAAAGTTTGGGCAATCCCTCTAGTCTCTCCCTCTTCTATGAAGTTTATTTTGAAGTTTTGCCTTTGATAAAGGTATGAAGTTGAATTAGTTGCAGAAGTTCCAGGTTATAAACAATTGAAAACTGTGACCAGAGCTATTATCCGTTGGACATCTAAGCAAAATTGAATTAAATTAATATTTCAATATAGGCATGCTCATAAAACTGTCTTTTAGAGGTTATAATAAATATAGCACTTGTGATCTCCATCACAAATATATTGACCATAGTTTTGTTTGATTTGGTGTGTTTTGCGAGGAAGTTTTTTGTTTTGGAGTTTTTTAGTAAAAAATGAGAATATTTTATTTTAACATTATTTAATTTGGCCAAACTAAGTTTGTATTAGCATTTCATTTAAATGTACCTTAAAAGTAATCCTCATTTCAAACCGTAGTTCTTGTAGCATTGTTCACAAGATGCTTTATATGTTTTTACAAATTAATTCATTGGGTAAATTCAGAACCTTGTGACCAAAGATTGTCTCCTGCTGATTATTTCCACACCTCTCTGTATTTTCCTTATTATTATACTTATTCTACTTTTTAATTATTTTGTTCAGGTATCTTTCCTGCTAAACTGAACTCCATGAGAATAAGCATTATGTATCCATTTTTGCCATTGTTGTCTCAGCACCTAGTAAAGGGCCAGGCACCATAGTGGGCCCTCAATGTATGTTTCTAAATTCCACAGAGTGCTGCATGCTATGAAAATAATATAACTATGTAGTGTGATAAGAGTAACTGGGAAATTTCCTTAGATTGGAGCTCAGGGTAGCCTCTTCTGAATGACAAAAAACAAGCTATCTGTTCAAATACATCTGGAGTATTTCTGCCAAGAATGTTTTAGGAAGAACAAAGTCCTCAAGTAGGAACAAGTTCATTTAAGGATCATGCCTGACTGGGAGGAAAGAAGTAAGAGAGATGAGTTTTGGGGAGAGAAGGGCTAAATTATGAATGGTCTTATAGATCAGAGGAAGTTTGAATTTTATTTTACTTGCATTAGAAAGTGATTAGATAGTGTTCTTCTTGGGGAAAACAAAAAAAAAAACACCTAAATGGGTTTACACTCGTAACTAAAATTTCATTTTTAAGGTTACTATAGGATTCAAATTATTTATGTTTATGACTCACATTAATCTAAAAATAAGAGGAATCTCTAGGAATAGATTTATATAACACTTTTCCAAATAGCATATTTTTTATAATGAATATTTGTGAATGTTAGTTTTCATACTTAGGAATAATTACTATAAGGGATTACCTCAGTTGATTACCTCAAGTCTTAACTGTCTTCTGCTTTATTATCTTCCATCTGAAGCTCAGCTGTAATACCATACCAAAAAAGTCTTTATGTTGCATGAGACTTGTTGTGTGCATACAGACCATATAGAATTTTCTATTGTTTCTTTTTTGGTGGAAGTTTTTGAAACTTTGGTACCATTTTTCCTACTTCTGGTCTTTTATAATATGCAGTTTTTAAAGTGTGGTTCTTAAACTCCTTTAATATTTCCCACAAAGGGATATCAGGGTGTATGGCAGATGGGCAGAAAAACCTTAGCATAAATATACTGAGCCCAAGAAAGATGACCACAGCCTTCCTGAACATGTGTTTTCGTGAGTGCATGTGGCATACACCTGTGCCTTCTTGCTTAATAACAATTTCGGAGAACTATACTTTTCTTTGTTTACAGTCTACTCCCCCCAAAGCTTAATAGAAGAGCTTTTGCTAACACATATGATCATTTTCCTGTTATTAGCCTAGAACTTTATGGTAGTCAATAGTTCGTTATTTTCAACAAGTATAGGTTTCTATCAGCATAAGCCTCTATATTACATAAGTCCAAATAATTGTACCATTTCTTTGTTTATATGGACAATGTAGAGATATATTAATTCATTGTTATATTAGAGTACATGAGAGAAGTATTTCTTCCACAGCTCTCCTAATCCCATGTGCCTTAGCACACTGTAGGTAATTTGTTTTCTATAGCTGAATTTAAAATCTTTTCTTCATCATGGGTGATGAGCTATTTCACAAAGATATGTCTAATTGTAGATTTTATTGTATTTATCTGCACCAGGACTCTTGTGCTTCCTGCATCTGTGGATTCCTGTATTTCATCAGTTCTGAAAAAATTCTCAGCCATTATCTCTTTCCTATTTTCCCTTTTCCTTTCTTTCTGTTTTCTCATTTTGAAATGTTAATTAAATATGTCAGATTCATCCTTCCATGCCTCTTAATTTTTCTTTAAAACTTTAGTTTTAAAATTTATTTTAGTATATTCTGAAATTTTCTCAGATCTATATTCTAGTTTACTATTTCTTTCTTAAACTATATCTAAAATGCTATTTATCCTTTCTATTTTGTATTTAATTTTAGTAACTATATTTTTAATTTCTGAAAATTTTATTTGGTTGTTCTTCAAGCCTGTTTGGCCTTTTTTGATAGTGCCTTGCTTTTTTTTCCTCATGTTTTTTATGACACCCTATATGTCTTTAATAATTTTAAGCAAATGTATTTTATTGTTCACATGTGGTAATTCTATTATCAAAAGTTCTTGATAATGCATTTGAAAATGGGGTCTAATTCTCCTCTAGCTAACAAAAAATTGGGGGGGGTATATAAAATAGTCTATAATTAGGAATTTATCTTCAGTGGTCTTTGTCCCTGGAAATTCTTTTTGTCACTGAGGACATTTTTTTCTACAGAGGTTTCATATCTGTTTCTGACAGATACCCCAGGGTTATCACCGTCCTGATGTTACTTTCATGTAAATAACTCAGAATGGGTATTCCTGGGTCACATAGGTAATATAAAATAGAGCCACCTAACACACATGGGAGATTTCCCATTATTTTTAAGTTTCCAGGGAGATCTCTGTTTTTTTTCCAGTAAGTTTTCTTTCCAGGACAGGTAAACTTTCTTGTTCTTCCCTGTTTCTGATGGGCTGATTTGTTTTGGCCCTTCAAGGGCCCCAGATCTAAGTAGGCAACTCATTTAAAACTCCATGCCTTGTCTCAATATAGCTATTAAAAATCTATTTCCTTGATGTATTTAAAATGCTAAGATCCTGAAGTCATTAACAACCTCAGTTAATACTTTGGATTTTAGTTCTCTCTTTTTAATTTTGAACCGGAGACTATTATCTAGTAAAATATTGGCAGAATTTAATTCTTGATTGTAGTCATTTCTTCAGTATTTGTTTTTTTCTTTCTTTTGAATTCATGCTTGAAAATATTTGAATCTATTAATATAAAAACTTTTAATGATTTAAAAAAATGTTTACCATTACCTCAGATATTTACCAGAGATATCACAAAAGAAAAGTTAGTACTGTATACAAGAAAAATACAGTTTTGTAGGACTATTGACTTACTTAAATTTTCTTTTTACTTCTATAGTTATAAATCTTTCATATTTTATATCACTGATTTAATTCATCACATAATGGGGGAAAATACATGATATAGACAAGCTCTTTTCCCCCATCAGAACTTATTTAATGTTTGCTCTTATTTGGCTCCCTGCCATCTTTTCCATTTTAAGGTATTTTTAATACATTATAGATTTTAACACTCCCCTGTGAGAGCACATCAGATGTTACATTGTTTCTCACATTGGTCATTTTATGGAATTTGAGCTATTAGGCTATAATTACAGTGTCTCTCAGGATCTCAACCCTTCCTCTGTATTCACAGATTTTAATATTTCTTCCTATTACTCTCTACTCACCAGATCTCTTAATTCTTTAAAATTGACTTCTTGAAATCCAATACTTATGTGTCATAGAACCAGATGATCCAATTTGCTTTTTTGGCAGACACCATATAAAGCTCTGCCCGGTACGAGTTTAACAAAAGATATTATAACAGTAGTCTCCGAGACTACTCTGATAAAAAAGGATGTAGAAAGACTTCAATTTTAGGTAGGCTTTTTCATGAAATAATTTATGCCAATTCTCTCATTTCAACTTCATCATTTTATAATATAAGGGAATAATAAGGATATTTTATAAAGAATATTAAGTTAATGTTTTGAAGGAAAAATTGAGGTCTGTCTTGCTAGCAAAACATATAAGTATATTATTTTATAAAATGAAAACTAACAATATAGATGGTAGACTTGAAGATCTGTATCAGCACAGCTTTGGTTTCTCGATAATGTTTTCCAGTTTCATGTTTTACCATGACTTACAGTACTTCCCTTGAAATTATTAGCAATTTTGAATGTCAAGTAAAAATATTGTGCTAAATAACTGATCAAAGGTAAGAATGTGTAAAGAAGAATTAAAATTGAGGCGAAAAGCTGTTTTAGTGTTAGCTTGCCCTCCAGATCTAATTCTGGAATCTTCATTTCCATTGAACGGCCTTGCCCAGTCCTTGAACTTCATTTCCTTATTGGTAACGTGGGACTAGTAATGATCTTTACTGCTCACACAGGGTTGTTTTGAGGAAGCATTCTGTATCAGATACAAAAGCCATATAACAGACTGTAAAGGCAGTAGTAATTCATGAATTCACATGGACCTTAAACCTTAAAAAAAGAGTTCAAAGATTTAGAGGATATATTTGTCAACCTAATGAGGTTGGAAAGATGGTAGTTGTCAAGTAGAAGGTCAGATATATTAAAAATAGGAAATCAAAAATTATTTCAAAAATAGTAAGATTATTGTTGGTAACAAAAGAGATATAAACGATTTGAAAGAACAAAAAGAATTAAAAACAGAAAAAGTATTATGTCCAAAGGTCCTGGAATGATACTGATATGAAATTGCTTAATTATATCTGAATTTCTCAGGATTTTTTTTTATCTTTTATAAATCTTAACCAACTGAAGTTATGAAACTATGACTATAAAATATACAAATAGGCACTCTCAAAATAATGTAATTTTGTCATACATGTTTATAGTACAAAGACTTATACAAATTTAATGAAAATTATCCTTGAAAAAATGTAATGGCTAATAATTTTTTACTTTATCTTTTAGCATTAGACGGCATCAAGAAAGGAAAGCAATTTTGACTCCCATTTTGACGGATTTTTCTGTTCGAATAACTGGAGCACCTGCCATCATTTTCACCAAAATAATTTCTCCAGAAAATATGCATACTGAGGTTAGAACATAATTTAGATTTTGTTTTAGTCTACATAATGGAATAGCTCCTCTTTGTATGTTAGGGATTTTCACAATTTCAGCCCATAGGACATCAAATAAGCTCGTTAATAACAATAGTTACTATCATAGCTAATATTTGTTGAGCACGTTCTAGTACTGTTAAGTTATTGCTTTCTGTATAATAACTTTTTTAATGCTAATAATAATCCTATTAGCTACTCTTACTATTCCCATTTTATAGATAAGGAAACTGAGGTATACGGGGGCTAATTTGTGCTAAATGACCCAAATTTTCACAAGTAGTAAGTAGCAGAGCAGAGTATGAAACCAACTGGTCTGTTGGTCCAGCCTCTACATTCCTAATTTCTACAACCTCTTTCTAATGAAAATAACAATAATACTGAGATAATAAAGAGTTCTCACATAGATTACTATACAAAATGAGTTCTACATGGATTACCTTATGTAGTCTTCACAATATCCTTATGAGATAGATACTGTTAGTATCCATATTTTATTAGAGGAGGAAATTGGGGTCAAAAGATATTAAGGAACTTGACCATGTTAACTGGTGGATCCAAGTTTCCATTCTGATCGCTATAGCGTGCTGCCTCCATGCCTAGGATAGAAATGTAGTAATAATGTGATTCAACATGATTTAAAAATTCTTCATAGAAATTTTTTTATACTAAACACATTATAAACTTTTTGTTCATTCACAGAATTATAGCCAATTGATTTGAAAAGTTCAGAAAAATTAGGTATAGATTAGTATATTAATCCAAGCTGATAAAATCTTACATTCCTTCTCTGAATTTTTAAAAAACATTATTTTTATATATATTATCTAATTTGGTGTTTATAATAACCTATGCAATGTGAGGTTAGGGGAGGTTTCCTGTATATCCACAAAAGGTATATAAAGATTAAGTAAATCTACTAATATCTTACAGTTACTTAGTAATAAAATAGATTTAGAATACGTGAAACTCCTTATAAGATGCCCTTTTTTTCATACTAATGATGCTATGAAAATATTAAGACTCACAAATTGGAATCACATTTTAGAATTGCTTCTATTTCCTATGTGTATTTAGCTCACAAAAATGGAATAGCATGATCATTTTGAATTATTAAGGTTTTTTTTTTCCTGAAAATACTCCTTACTTGGATTCCCAAATACTTATCATCATAAAAATCAGAAATAAAAGTAAGAATATATTAAAGTGTTAATAAAATACTAAATCCTTTTTTAATTAATGCATCTTCTAATTTAAAAGCATTATTAGAAAGTTCCCCAATCCCAGGTGAAAGAGTCATGAAGCTGGAGATCAGAAAACATAGTTCAAGGCCAAGCTCTGCTTTGTACTAAAGGATGTCATCTTAAGCCATTCACTTAAATTCTTTGTTCCGTCAATTTCCTTATACATACCTCAGTTGCTTCATATAGAGTACCCTATTTACCCTCCAGATTGTTTTAAGGTTTACATTGATCAATAGAAATAATGATTAAGAGGAATCTGAAAAACTAAAGTCTATTAAAATTGAAATTTTTCTTATTTTTATAGTTAATACTGCTTATATTTATAGTTAATATAGCTAATGCTGCTTGATTTTACCAATTGAATTCATACTATTTAACCTACTAGTACAAAGTCATTAATTTGCAAGTTGTCACAGATTGTATGCCACTAATAGAACTAAGATATTTTTAGTACAAATTTTTATCCCTTTGGGTAATGTTATAGTGACAATTTATTTTTTTAAAAAAACTTCTGGTATACTTTTTTTCCTTTCATTATTACTTGAGGAACAAAATAAGAATTCGAACTATAGTGAGTGAATACAGGGAACTTGGGGAGGAAATAGTTATTTAACAAAAAAAGGGTAATTATCTCAGACATGATATTCTTTATAGCTTTATTAAAAGCTGCTTTAAGCTGTCTAGTTTGTATTTGGACCAGTCATAGTCTCCTTAAATCCATTCCACTGGATGACACTAATAAGGAGAAGGTCTGTTGAACATTTCCAAGCATTCGAACGTTGTCCACATGAATTTCATGACAAGAGGCAGGACTTCTACTTACTAAGAGAAGTTTCTGGATTGGTTTTTTTGTGTTGTTTTGTTTTCCTTTGAATGGTTTTTGAATGATAAATGTTCAAGTGACTCAGTTATGCAGAACAGCACCAGTTAAGTAGTGGACATCTACCTAATGCTGCCAAGATTTTAGCAGTTTGAAGAAGAAGTGAAATTAATTAGTCTAGCTATCTTTGGCTTTAGCACTCTGTTTTGTTATAAATCATTTTGAGTGTATTCTTTGGAGAATACTTCATACTGTAGTACTTGGTGATTATAATTGCCTGCCCACAATTGCCTGTTTACATCTGTCTGCCCCATTAGATTATAATCTCCTCAAGAGGAGGTTGCCCTTCAAGGCCAACCTTATTCTTTGTGATATTCTTAGTACTCTACTTTAGTGCCTGGCACTTAGAAGATGTTCAGTAAGTATTTGCTGGTTTGAATTAATGAATAAGATTATGTTACAGAATTACATCTTTGCTTACATATTAAAACAATGATAATAGTTTAAGGTATGAAAAAGTCAAATGGATATGAGATGGTAAAAAATTCTTATTATCAGTTAGTTGCCCTGTGTTTACCATGAGGCCTTATATATAGCAAACACTCATAAATATTTATTAAATTTATCCATTGAACTGTGCCAACTGGCAGTGCCCGTTTTTGCTATTCTCATTAACGTATGAACTTGAATCCCAGGAGACTTAATCAAAGTAGGAAAGGTCAAATAAGTAAGAATGATAAATTATCATGTGAAGGCTATTATGTCTCTTTATCTATAGTTAACTTTTTTTTCCTTCAGGAGATTTTAGTGTGTGGCCATTCCTTGGAAGTGAATATAACCACAAACCTGGACTTCTTCCTAAGTGTGGCTCAAGTTCAACTCTTACATCAGTTAATAGTAGCAAATATGACTGGACTGGAACCATCAACCAAGGCCACAGAGGTAACTGTTACCTGATTTTGATTAGGCTTACTACATTTATGCCAACTTTACATTCACAAATAGGAAAACTGTAATTAAACTAAATGCTTTCTGTGAATTACTCTGTTTAAGTTTATTGAAATTATGGTCATAAATCATTTTGGATTGATATTTTTTATTTTTGAAATATTTTTGGTCTCTGTTCCTCTTATTTATCTCGCACCTTTGCAAAATTGCCGACTGACCTCAGAAAAGCCTCTGTTAAAAACCTGATTTTATTACTCTGCTGAAATTTCTAAAGTATGATGTGAGAATCCTGGTATAGCTTTAATTTACTCAGATACATTACAATGATAGGGCCTCTTTAGGAAGTGAACTTTGTAATAGTACTATGGGAATATCTTCAGTAAATAACTTGTAAAGCATTTGTTTCCCATGCTCAGTGAAGAATGGACACAATCATAAAAGTTGAATGCCTGCCTAGAATTTTAATTTTGATCTGGTGTTCATTGGAAAGCCTGTATTGGTAACCACAAAGCATGTTAACATGAAACAAAGAAAGCTGCCTGTTAGATTCTTCTCAAGATATGTTTTCTTTATTTTTTGTTTCCACGTATCTCTAATCATATCTGTATTTAGAATAAATCTTTTATAAAAATTCAGGTGAAGAAACTGTTTATGTATGAAAAAGATGTTGTTTTGTTTTTGCCATGATTTATACAGAAGGCTGTAAGTTCTATTTATTAAGAAAATAGGTTAAGGAAGAGATACTCACTGAGAGCCACTTGATGCCAGGCAGTGTGGCCAGGCATTTTCATGTAAGTTAACTCACATATTCTTAAAGCATGTTATTATAACCCTGTGAAGTAGTTATAGGCATTATGTTCATTTTACAGATGGGGACATTGGGGCTTAAGGAGGGTAATTGACCTGCCTGAAATCATCATGCGCACGTAACTAAAAAATGATGCATCTGAGATTTGAATTCAGGTCTTTAAAGTTAGTGGTCTTTCCATTTTGCCAGAGATCGTGTAATGTAACATACTATTCTATCTTCTTTATTTTTCAAAAAATTATTTAAATATGATAAAGCTTTTAACTTTTGTAAATGGAGATATTCTAACTTGATCATCTTTTACTACCCATGATTTCTGTTTATTCAGTATCCATTAAGATTTTAAAAGAACTTTAGCTATATATTCTTCAAAATATTGACTTTTTCCCAATCTACTTTAGGTGATGCATAAAAATATAATTATATAAAATGAAAATAAGCATATTAAAAAATATTTCCCCATGCATTTTCAATGAAGTCCATGAAGCAAGTTCTGTTAGAAAAGAGTATTTTACATTTCTGTATTATTTGTGCCAATTTTATGAATCTCTCATATTAAAGAAATCTAACTCATAGATTCCTGATTGTCTTAGGAATTCATATAGTTTAGCATTGGTTGTTAACTATTTACCTAAATACTTTTAATACCTATTAGTAGGATCAGATTTCAGTAAATAAAAGAATTCTCAGATTACTAACAACCCTTCCCTCAATGTTGAGTCATTACTCACAGTTCCATAAACTAGCTAGGCTTTGTTTTTTTGCTGTTTTAAAATGTATCTGTGGCTCTTGGTTTCTTCTTAGAGATCATAGTAAAACTATACACTATATGTATATTTTAAAATGGCTAAAATCGTAAATTTATGTTATGTGTATTTACCACAATTAAAAAGAAAAATACAGACTATAATGTGGGAGGACTGTCTGGCCCTATCCCCAATCCTGGTGGGATATATCTGAAAATTTCAGTATTTTAAAAAAGACCTTCAATGCACTGAGGAACTCACATCTCGTAGTCTAAGAATATGAAGACATTTTAGTTACATACAATACTCAGCAATAAGTTGGGATATATTTTGAAAGGGCTAGTTGATTGCTTTTAGTGTGGTTTTAGCAAGCACATTACCACACTTTTTTAAAAAATTCTTTTTGAGGCCGGGCGCGGTGGCTCACGCCTGTAATCCTAGCTCTCTGGGAGGCCGAGGCGGGCGGATTGTTTGAGCTCAGGAGTTCGAGACCAGCCTGAGTAACAGCGAGACCCCGTCTCTACTAAAAATAGAAAGAAAT
>CAUYRB010104178.1:0-21214 GCA_963574695.1 Propithecus perrieri | reverse complement strand
GGGCGGATTGTTTGAGCTCAGGAGTTCGAGACCAGCCTGAGCAAGAGCGAGACCCCGTCTCTACTAAAAATACAAAGAAATTAATTGGACAACTAAAAATACATAGAAAAAATTAGCCGGGCATGGTGGCGCATGCCTGTAATCCCAGCTACTCGGGAGGCTGAGGCAGGAGGATCGCTTGAGCCCAGGAGTTTGAAGTTGCTGTGAGCTAGGATGACGCCATGGCACTCACTCTAGCCCGGGCAACACAGTGAGACTCTGTCTCAAAAAAAAAAAAAACTTTTCTTGGCCTGTTAATTCTAATTTTTCTCAAACGTTAATGAAAAGAGTGATGGTAGGTATTTATTCAAAGAGAAAAATGCCATAAAAATTTGCAAGTGAACCAGTTTTATTTAATCAATTAGGATCGGTTCTTTATGAACTGTTTTTCTTTAAAAAGCAACCTTAGCTCAAAAATTGCGTAATTCTAATTGGATTGAAAACTCAATCTACATTTCTTCCTTATAAAGACTTTATAGGGTTACAGTCTTCTGCCAGGTTTATTCACATAACTCATTAGGATTAAAAGAAGAATTAAGAAAGTTTTCTGTTATTCTTTGCAACATCATAAATCAATTCACCTTACAAATAAAATCATGTCATAATACCAGAAACATCCATCTTCCCTCAAGAAATATATCCACCTGTTTATGAGACTCAATTTTAGGAACAACTGAGGAGTTTCCATCTTCTTTTTCTACTATTTGGCAATATTTTGCTCCAATATTTTGTTTATTGACCTTAAAAGATAGAACATTTTTGCATTTTTGCATTTGCTTTTACTGTATTGAGCTTTTAATGTATATTCATACATGAGGTGAAATCTGTAAATATTTCAGAGGACAATATCTTTCTAGATTTTTTTTTTGAGGGGAAAACTTTTTTTTCTCTTACTCTATTGACTATTCTACAGTGCTCATCTTTAAGCAATTGTATTTCCTAATTTCTTTTCCATGTTAAATCAACCTGTTTCTAATATTGATAATTAGAGGGTTTATGTTTCCAACAATGATGGTAGGCCAGTGGTTCATCTTAACCTGATTAACTGACACTAAAGCCTTTTATAGTAAGTGATTGAGAGACTTCTCAAATTCCATCAAGACAACAAATCGAATATTCCTGGATACCCAAGTTTCCTTTAATGTTGCACCTTCTTTTTTAGTAAGAGCCAACTGTATTGGTCAATAATGTTGCAGCTTCTGATGGGATAGGGTTTCTATAGCTTTGGGTAGGTATATAAGAAGCTTGTTGTAGTTATTAGTTTCTTACTTTTTTTCAGCAATATTTAATGGAATTTAAGGTTCTTGTCAGCAACTAGTAGGGTTAATCCAACAGTGTGCCCTAGAGTTAAATCCACTTAAGAGATTTTTAAGGGCAAATTTAAAGATATTTTACTTCTTTCAACTGTATATTTATCACGATTCCCATACTGAGAGATCAGTGTTTGAACTTTAATAAGAGATTACAAAAATTTCCCTCTCTGATTAACTTTTCTAACTATTGTTCATTGTGTTCTCTCAGGAGCAAAAGAATTGGTATTTAATAACCCTCTGTCATTGTTTCTGATTCATAAGGTGAGCATGTGCAGGACTAGTCCCAGCTTTGGGTCACTGATTCTGTCTGAGCTAAGGGTAGAGCAAAGGAAATATTTCCATGCTCTTGCACTCTTAGTTGGGCAGTGTGCATTCCATATTATACAGGAAAGAACTTGGTTCTTTAGGTGGTATAGGATTATATTTATCTGTATGACATACAATTTTAATTATATTAAATTTTTTTAAAGAAAATATTGAGAGGATTCTGGAATCAAATACACCTGAATTCAGTGTTTTCATCTTCATACCTGACATCTGCTGTGTGATCATGGCAAAATTGCTTACTCCCTCGGAGTTTCATTATTCCTGTCTAAAAAATGGGAACTATAATACCTAACTCATATCTGGTTACTTTGAGGATTAAATGGGATCATTTCTGGTATGTGTTAAATAAGCACACAGTGCTGACAATTGTTGCCTGAGAAATTAGAGAGAAAGATGTATTCTTTCTGTATTTCGATGATGAGCAATTTAATGAATGTTTCCAGCAGGAGGAGAATTTCCAGGGGAAAAAAAAGAATATAATCTACAATCTACATGACAGTAGTCACTGAAAACTGTGAGTTCAGTGTTCCAAATTCATGTGATTTTAGAACTATAAGGGGTTTTTAGAAAGCCTTTATTTAGACCTATCTCTCATTTTGACATTTGTAAACTGAAACCAAGTAAGGTTAGAAGATTTTCCTAATGTCACAGAAGTTACTTGTGGAACGATGGCTGGATTTCAAGTTACCCGAGTTTTGGCCCAGTTCATTTTTATTAATATTTCACCAATATTCTACCATTTAAGGCTTAATGGCCCGAAGTTATAAAATGAGTTTTCTTTCCCTGGGAACTTATTCCTACAAAGTGAAAATCCAACTTGACTTATATACAATTGAATGATTAAGTTGCAGTCATGGATTCAACCAATTTGTGATAAAGGTTTCATTTTATTGGAGCCAAAGTTCTCTGAGCTCATTAGAGTTTTGGTAATTCTTGATAAATTATTATGCAGAAAGAAATCCATTGAAATATTGTATTGAAACATAATAATGTTAAAGGTGAAATAATAGTACATACCTGACTGACCTGCTGATTTATGATTTCTTTCCCTGAGTGTGGTAAGTTGGAAGCATTTTACCTCCCTCAACAAGACCCCACACGCATACATGAGCACAAAGGGATTACAAAGTAACCTTGTCCCTTTAGGAGACTGGAAATGCCAAGAATAAACACCATGCAATTAGGGTAGCATTTCAACCTGAGAAGGAAATGCATTAACTCTTTTAGCTCCGACTAATGTTTTGCTGTTTGAAATAAAATGTACCATAACTGGACAGGACATGGTTGCTTGACATTCAGATAGATTAGTAGAGGAGGAAATATGGAGATAAAAAGAAGTGGCTGTAAGGATGACTTTACCCTCTTCCTTGTACTTTCTTGAAGCAGAACTCCTATTCGAGAAGACAGGTGGCCTGCCCGAAAGGAGCAGCAAGGATAACTGACTGCAGCTCTGTCCTTTCACTCAGAGGGGGCCACTTTAAAAATTCTTTGTGTTCTTTTTTTTTTTTTTAAATAGGCCTCCTGGAGATTATCTAATGGTAGAATTTCAGTCATTCATCTTATTTCTCTGTCAAGGCAAAGCTGTCTCAGTGGATAGAGATACAGACAGATTGATAGGCATATATATTTTCATTTTTATTGCTCTAACACATGCTACATGGGTAAAAGAGTACCGGAAAGTAATGGAGGCAACCATACCAAGCCCAGTCTTCTATACTGTACCTAATCCTTTACTCAGGAAGAGCAACTTTAAATCTTTTTTGTTTTCTAATATGCCTCCTAGAATTTATTTAATACTTTTATATCAAAGATATAATTATAGCATAGTACTATTTCTGACTCACCAACTTTAAATATCATTAACCTGGAAACATGGAGATTTACTTAGCTCTCTGACTGCCACTCCGATATCCTCTCATCCTCTCCTATCCCCCTCTCTCACCTCAAGATACAGTTATATGTGATTTAAATTCTTCTAGTAGATGCTTTTAATCTTTAGTTTACTTGTACTCCTTTTCTTGTTCAACCAAGTATAAATAGTGTCTCTTAACACTTGTCTTGTCAGATGAGGGTGGCATCTCTTCTCTCTTACTCCTAACTGCCAGTTTCTGTTATCTGTATGTTTACTCTGAATTTAATATATGTTTGTGTGTGTATGTGTGCATATATACATACACAAACTTATTGTGCTTTACCTATTGTTTAATCCTAAAAGCTGAAAAGCAATAATGGTGTTTACATTTAAATATAAACGCATACATTGTTTTCTGGGTAATCTAGTAGGGTATTCCTATCTTTGTAGCTTTGTGCTTGCCTAGGGTTTACAAATGCCTTTTCTTCATTTTTCCCCCTCATTTTGTTGGTCTTATTGTCTCCACAAATTGCTCCAAACTTTCATGAATAAATAAAATTGCTGGAATCCCCTTTTCCTTGATACATACTTCCTAGCCCTCTGACCTCCTGTTTTTTGATGAATTTATCAAGTATAATAGGTTATATTTATATAGAATTTTTGAGTACTGTACGACCTTGAGATTTTTTAAGTTTTTAATATGCTTACTGAGACCCTAGTTGAAAAAACAATCTGTATTGCTTTTAAGTTGATAACTATATTGAAGTGATGTTGATAACAGAGTTTTGAAGTTGCAGTCCCGGTTTTGAAATTCATCCTGATTTGGGTTCCTCACTAAAATCATAAAAAATACATGTAATGGAAGAACATTCTTTTTTTTTTTTTGCTTTCATTTTTTATTTGGAATGTCAAATTTCCACATTGTTTTCCTTTTTCTGTTTTCCCATATCTTTGCCATTTCTGTGTTTCTTCTCTGATCTTCACAGTGTGATTTCTGTAGTGAATCCTGGGTTCACTTGATCCATTTAGATAACAGTTTAGTCTCGGTTAGTGTTGCTATGGCCTAAAGAAGATAGATCGGCATGTAAACTGAAATTACGGAGCCATAGAACCAGTGGACTTTAGCGCTGGGAACATTTTATCCAAATCTGCCATGTCTCTACAGGAACTGCTTTTTCACAAATGTAAATGTGGCCGTTCTGGAATCACTGAGACTGGCTCAGAGAGCAGACTGATAGCAATCCTTCCCATGACTTTTCAACCTTTTCCCAAACAAAATTACCTGTGGACAAAGTTGAACACTGTTTTTCACTGAGGTTCTGCAGCCCATGTCCTATTAACAAAACAGGGTCTATCAGTGCTCAGATAAGACCCTAGGAATCTAATTATCAAGTAATGGGAAATAAAACAAAGCAAGTCAACAAAAACAGAAAGATTTGGGGAATTTAGGTCAGAAGTCAGTATGTTGGCCTAAAATGAACCATTTTTAAATGTCACCTTGATTTACGCATTAGTGTGGTAAAATAAATGCTGTAGCTGGGAGTACTCACAAAATGTTTAGAAAGAATTTCTATCTCTCGTTTTTGAAGAGAGGTAACAAATAGGTAGAAAATTAAATACCAATGAAATTAGAAGAGTGTTAACATAAAATGAGTTATTCTATGAAGAGCACAATTAAAATTACATCATGATTCAAGACATATGTTCCAGGCATCCCTAAAACATGGCAAATTTGCTTCAGCTCCCTAGACAGAATAAGAACTTCTATTCTTTTGAGTTTTTGCTGGTGAATTTTTGTGTAACTTACAGACAATAAGAGACTAGTTGAATTTTTGTTTTATGTCTGTGTGTATGTATTTTACTCTATTTTTCTTTAGAAAAGAAAGACGAACAAGTGAATAAAAGGGCAAAGGAAAGATAAATAGGTAGTTAAAGACACATTTATGACACAAGGATTGTCCCTGGTTTTCCCTTGAAGGAGAAGCAAAAGGAAAAACTGGGATTGCTTCCTCTACAAGGAATATTCTAGAAGTGGTAAATTCTCAGTCTTCATCATATTTGAGCTCACAGCAGCATTTGATAAAGTTAATCACTCCCACTTTCTTGTAATATCCTTTAGTTGGACTCCAAAAAACCATAATGTGCTTTTCTTTTTAACGTTCTATTCCCATTCTCAGTCTCATTGGGTGGATTCTCTTCCCATCCTTAAAAGGCTGAATTGCTGTAATGCTCTATCATCTGACTTCTTTATCTGCACTTACTTCCTAAATGGTCTCATTTAGGCTAATGGCTTTATATACCATCCTGAAAGTAATATTCTAAAATTTGTCTCTCCAGCCTAGATCTCTCTCCTGAACTTCAGAGTTAAATACCCAAGTGCCTCCTCAGCCTATTTAAATGCAAACCTAATAGGCACCTCAAATTTCACATTTCCAAAACATATCCTTTAATTATTATTTTCCCTAAACTTCCCAATTTCTCCATCTCTGAACATGGTACCATTTGCCTATTTTCTGTGGCCAGAAACCTAGGAGACATCCTGAATACTCTCATTCTCTCACACCATACAACTAATCCATCAACATTGGTTTTATCTTCAAAATCTATCAATTGACCGACTTCTCCCACTGTCATTCTAGTCTTAAGTCACCATCATTTCTCACTTACACTACTGCAGTAAGCTTCTAACTAAATTGGTCACCCTACTTCCTCTATTGACCTTCTAAAGAGATTTTTCCCATAGCTGCTAGAGTGATCTTTTAAATATGATTGTGCTGTAATCACACTCAAAATCATTTCATTTAAAATAAATTCACACTCCTTACCCTAGTCTATTGCGCTGTATTTGATTGGGCCATTGCCAACCTCTCTAACTCTCTTCCTCATTCTCTCCACCCTAGAAACCTGTCCTTGGTTTCTAGGAACATGCCAAGAATGTTCTATCACCAGGACATTTGCATTTGCCATTTTCATGGCCTGGAATGCTCTTTTTTTAGTTCGTTGTATAACTTAGAATCTCATATTGTTCAGATCTCTTTAAATGCCATCGTTCTCAGGGAAGCTGTCTCTGACAGCCCAATCCAAAATAGTCCCTGCATCCCCAGGGCAATCTTTAATGTCTTATCGTTCTTACTTTTCACAGCCCTTAGTATCCTCCTTATATTTACTTATCTTTTTGCTGAATCCCTACCACCACCACAGTACACACTTGACAATAATTTCTGTGGGGTCAAAGATTTTCTCAGGCATGGTGGTATGTTCCTGAAGTCCCAGCTATTCTGGAGGCTGAGGTGGGAGGATCATTTGAGCCTCGGAGTTCAAGTCCAGCCTGGGCAATATAGTGAGACTCCATCTCTTAAAAAAATAATAAATAAAAAATAAAAAAGATTTTATCTGTAGTGCTCACTGCTGTAACCAAATACTTATAATAGTTCTTGGCATATAATAAGAACTTAAAAATATTTATTGAACAATTGAGTGGATGAAAGAATGAAGTAGAACCAATTACCCACTATGTAGTATACAAAAATAATAAGCAAGATAATAACTATATTTATCAAGAGATTGAAATAATACAGATGTTTGATAGACATAAAAAAATAGATAATCGACACTCTGGACAACTATATGTGATTTGTAACCCTGTCCACCTGTTTCAGATGCATAAATCTCATATCTTAAAAATTAGTAGTTTCAGTAGCAATTTCCCCTTTATTCTGTTTTATAAATTTTTAAATTAGTAATCTTAGCCAAGATTTCCAAGCCATGAACAATTTAGTCTACTACCTTTCAAATGTTATTCCATTTCAATAACTTTTGGACTTGTCATTACAAAGAGTGAAAAAGTTAGTATGATCACTTAAGCAGCCCACTGCCTGTTAAGTGTTTGGCACTTTACAGAGGTCATCTCACATTATCATCTTAAGAATTCAGACAATTTATGGTATTATCTCCATTTTTTAGATGTTAGAACTGAGGACTGTCTGTATGTGTGTCTATGTATGATTCTGAGACCCGGACAGTTGAGTACTTTGTAAACTGAAAAGGTGCCTTCTTCTTCCCTCTCTTCACTGCAGTAGTAATGAGTGATTTAATTCAGATAATCTCTAGAAAATAAGAGTAATTGGTCTTATCAGACTGAGTTAAACAAACGTGGCAGGATTTTTTTAAAAAGTAATTTAGTTTTGCTTTCTGCAGTAAACATGGCAAGAAATTGCCCTTTTATAAATGGGGAAAATAAATACTTACAAATAAGAAAAGGATGTGTTCCCCATATGCAAATATTGCATATGATCAAACCACCTATAAATGCAAAAAAAAGGATGCTACATTTATAACAGATAAATATCGTCTCTTTAAAATTAATTATGTTAGTACTCTGATTATACCTAAATAGGAAATTAGAAGAGGTGAATTAACTTTCATAATACACACATATGTTTAACTGAAAGAGGTAAACTAATGAAAGAGGTAAACTACTTTTGATATCTACACATGTATTTAATTATAGATTTATATTAATATGTGTGTAAACTCTGAGTTCTATGTGTGTTCACATAACCTCACTCAGGTTTCTATGTCTTTTTTGATCACTTACTTTTCCTTTAACTTCCGTGTTTATAGCAAAAATATATATTTTTAATTTTCTTCTGTAATAACTGCCACTTATTTCTGAATACATTTTTTATTCTCTTTCTACTTCTGTATTCCTTTTCATGACTTTGCCAATACCTATATTTGCCAATACCTGCTGCTCACGTAGCCACTTGTGATTTCTTTTATCTTTTTTATTTTCCTCCCTCCTCCTCATAGTTCCTTTCTCTAACTTTTTTCTTCTTTCTTCTTATTATTGAGTTGAATTTTGTTTCCATCGAATAAAAAGTTGACCACTAATAAACAAAGTGAGTGTGAAAAATTGAATTTTGTTTTTTTAATATTTTAAAAGTAAATTATTTGATTTTCTGTGGAATGATGAGAGAGAGAGAGAATACAAAAGAAAACATAAACAGGCTGAGAGGTTTCTCAGTGTTAGTATAATGTATTATTGCAATCTTTTCATGACAGAGAGTGTGTTGTCATGAGCACCCATGTCATGCAGCCAGAAAAAGAGGAAGGATGAGGCTGCCTTAAGGTAAATCAGGAGATAGGAGATAACAATAAAGTTTTTCTGTTGCCTGGTGGAGGTGTTTAGGATGTGTTTTCTTTATATCTTTATCCGCCCCTAATTGAGGATGCTTTAGAATTGAATGACTAGCAGTCAAAACGTGTTTGCTTCAAGCTGAGAAGAAAAGTGCTGGTGTCTCCGCTTCCAAGCTGATTGCGCTTTGTACACAACTGACAGCTACAGTCACTTTGAGTGACTGATAAGTGGGAAGCTTTGCCACTTATCAAGGAATGCAGGCTGAAAAGAAAAGACTGGAGCCGTTTAGATGCTTTGGCATGTTCAAAATAACATCTTACATCAGTCAGACTCAGAAGTACAAAACGACATTTAAAATGAAGTAATGTATGTAGAAATGTGGTATATGTCTATGTGTATATGGAAAGGAACGAAAATTATCTCACAAAACAATATCTACAAAAGGGTGAAAGAAAAAGCATTGTTGTTAAGGTCACAGTTTGTGAAATGAAGCAATGGTTAAATCATTTACACACGTTTGTGATGAAATTTCCAAATTTAAAAATATATAACTGTAGACCTCCAACATTATTTATATGAGCAGCTAGCTTTGACCAAATGGATGCCTTAAAGCACCTGAATAATAAAAATGTCATCCACTTATATAGATAGTAATTTTCATCCTGAAGAAGAATCTCAATTTGCCTTTCCCCTTTCCCTTCTTACATAAATATTTAATATTTAAAATATATGTTTAAAATATTCTGTTATAGCTAATTGAAACAACATGGTTATGTAATAAAATAGGGTAGCAGTATGTTTCTTCTTTTAATTTTAAATGTAATTTTGAAACTATTCTAATGAATGAATATAAAGATTCACAGAGCTACAAGTTCGACAAATAGGACCTTATAAAAATAACAATTTTTTGTAGTCAGTGATTAAGCTTGTGTGTACAGTACATGTATATTCTCTTCTAAATTTTTTAGGACATTTATATTTCAAATATTTTGTCTGTGTATTCACACAAGTTATTCTTCCTTTGTAATAAGATAGATGCACTGTACTTCAATGATTTAAACCCTTTTGCAGACACCATGCTGTCTACTTAAATAACTGGTTTCAGTTTGATAACCCATAAATTAATTTTTTTCTGTCAGACCATGTGTCCCAATTTTAGTTTGGAGACGGTTACAATAACCATACCCATGGTTAATTCTTCAAGCTTCCTTGGCTTGAGCCTGTGTCCTGGTAGGCTAAACTTAATGTATAGTCTCTTAATTATTTAATGAATAGCCAACTGCATGCTTGAAGGATGTAATTCTGGAACCTACAAATTATTTCATTCTTCTCAATTGCTATAGAATGGAAGACAACTAATGTTTATACTATTGTAAAATCTTTAGGATATGCTCAAAGATAATAATTTGAGTGAGCAGGAAAAAGAATGTGTTAGAACAGTGTGGAACTCAAAACAGTCTGAGGACTGGAACAGGTTCTCAAGGATATAAGAAACTTATTAAACTCACTTTAATTCAGCTGATATTCTTTTTCACTGCAAGACTTTTTTGAAGAAAAATGTAGTTTGGTGGTTTACATTCTAGGATAAGCTGCTGATCTCATCACAGACCAACACTTTTGAGTAATACTGAATTAGAACATTTTGGTCAATAAAATAATTATTATAGAAAAATAGACTTTAGAGATAACCTAGTCCAACATTTTCTTATTTTTTTAGATGAAAAAGATATGGTCCAAAAATAACTAGGGCCATGCCCAAGTCCCATAACTAATTAGGTGTAGACTATGTTTTTTCTGGGTCTTTCTTTAGTCCTCGTTAACCATTAAATAGATCAAGGTCACAGGTACTCATGAACACAAAATAGGCAGCAATTCTGCAGAGCCCATCAAATTGAGTTCACCTTATCTGGAATTCAAAACTAATATTGAATCTGCTGCTAAAGAAATTTGAAACAACATTTAAATGTTCCCATAAAAGTCGTTAAATGACACATTGCTTAGAGAACAATTAGGAATCTTAAACTCTTATTCACTAAAATTATCAGTAGTTCATTTTGGAAGATATACATACAAAACTTTTTTAACAACATTTATTTCATTGGTTCATGGTGGGTCCTTTTTTTTTAAATGACCATTTTTATGGTGAGCTAGTATGTCTCTTTGACCCATTTTGGATCAAAATGTTTAACATCATATCATTAAAATCTATAAACTAACCAAATAAAGAAAGGAAAAAATGGTGTTTTAATATGAAAGTAATTTCTGCTATATTTCTTCAGGAAAAGTGTTCTTTTGATAAAGAGTAGTTGAAGCTCTTTCACATTAAAACTCAACTATTTTAAACGGTCTCTTTAATTTCTTGTTATGTTTTAAAAACCTAAATTAGGAAATGAATATTCTGGCTAAGGAAAGTATTTTCCCATTATCCACTTGATTTTACTTTTTCTCCCACTTTAAATGATGCCCGTTCTCCAGCCTCCCCATTTGGGACATTTGATATGCTTCTATTCTATCATTTATTGAAGGCTTTATCTTTCAGATTCCTATTGTTTTAAAATATCCTTTCTGTTTTGTTCTATAATAGGTGCTTCATCATGTAAAGGAACAGGAAAACAAGACCTTTGTCTAAATCTTTATCCCCTGAGACAATGAGTGAAGTCTCTTTTGTGATTAAAAAAAAAAGGCTACTGCTCTTAAATGCATTACAAGCATGATCTTGAGGTGTACAACTACTTCCATCAACATGTCTTTACTTTAACCTGTCTTCTTTTTAACGTGTCTTCTACCTCGTATGTTTTTCTTCCTCTCTTTTACGCTATTACCCAATTGCTCTCTTCCCAATTATTCCAGTGCTTGTGAAACAAAATCATTCCTAGACAACAGATTGTATTAGTAGAATTTAGGAGAAAGGACACAATGTAGAAATAACTATTCATCAGATTTTTTTTTTCTGAATACCGCTTTTTAAAAAAATTGGTACCCTGGTGACACGAAAACGCTAGTAATTCTTATAAGAGCTTAGAAACCTTGTGAATCTCACTTCTCTCACAATACTATCATTGTTATATTTTATTTACATTTCTCTACAATATTTGGCCACTATAAGATACAGTGTTAATATGTGTAAATAAATCCCGCTTTGAGTAATAACCAAGTAGATTCTCATTCATTTAATAAATGTGTGCTCATCTATGTTGTGACACAACTTAGGTATCTGATAATTTTCTTCTAGCATCCAGTCCTAATCATAGAAGTAACATAAGAAGGGTTGATAGCAGGGGGAAAAATAGTAAATATTGAAGCCAATCAATGGGCATTCATGTGTTATTTTTACATTAAAGAATATCAAATTACAAGTTATGCAACTAACTGAAGTTCTCAAAACCATGTATGCTATCACTTTGCCACTCTGAGGTTTTTAAAGGCTTCTGATGCTAATATATATTATTTTCCCCATTGCTCCTTCTTTATATGATTAAGCCATCAGAATTTTATACTCTATCTAAAATGAGAGAGAGGTACCTCTTTGCTAAGCTTTTTTGGTTCCATACTCAGATCCAGATGGAATTAATGTTCGTTCTCCTGTTGCCAATCTCCTCCATGTAGCTTCATTAGTAGCGATTTCTTTTCAGTCTTTTGTTTTCTTTTTTTTCCTCTTGTTTTTGTTGTCTTCATTGGGAGACTTGATCAGAGAAAATAGAGAAGAAATATGCAAAAACAAATAAAATCTTTCAACATAACCCTAAATTTGATGTTTTATAACATTTTTGATACAAGCTTGTAAACAGTGAAATGATAACTGGAAAATTGAGGCAGAGAGGCTTTAGAAAAATCGAAATTATCTGAGTTTTCATTGGAAAAGATGAGAGATCAAACATGGTTTATGAAAATATATTTTGCAACCATCCTCATTCAATTTAGATTAACATACTGTGATCCAATTCTGCCATGTCCCTGAAATTATGGACCTTAAGATGTTGATTCCTTTTGTCCAGTCTCTTTTTCTAGATGCAAAGATTAGCATGGGAAGTATTTACGGCCTCACAATGAAACTGAAATGTCTTCATGAAGAAACAGTTCTTGAATTTTAAAATTTATTTTCACTGAGAATATTTTGCAATGCTCAAGCAATGTGTATATACCAGAAGAATTATTTATACACCATTTTGTTTTTTTGATTCCTCTCATTAGTGTCTTCTAGTAACATTAAGGAGTGCTAATATACTAAAACTTTGATGACTTTTCCATTTGAAATCTTTAACCCATACAGACATATTTATTGTTTGATCCCTTTTATTGATTCATTTGCAGAAAGATTTTAAGTATCTTGAACTTTGTATGTCTTTCATTTTAAAATATTTTAAGGAAGCTAATAACCTACCTGTTAAAGACATTTTAAATCTTTTACTTTCATAATAACCATCAAGGCAATAAGGCAAACATTATAATTTACCTATTAAAATCATAAAGGAAAAATATCATCGAGGAAAGACATGAAAAGTTAGCTAGATGTTTTCCCCCAGTGCTGTTGACTGTTCAGATCTCTGGCATATAGTTGTAAGATTTTTCTCTTTATGGTACAGCTTTAACTTAAAAGAGAAGCAGAAATTAACTTCAGAATGTGCTGTGCTTGTTTCATTACTACTCATCCCTTCTCTCCACCTTGACCACTATTAAGTTTTATTCCGTTCTGGCTGTGTTAAGCTGTACTAAATGTCAGTGGGATGTCTGCCCACATCATCTGTTATAATGATCTGCTCCTACTCACAGGGACTCTTTCACTGAGGCTCTCTTTTTACAATCTTACATACCCACCTGCTTGCATAGGAAATGTAATTCTCCCCTTATGTGATCCTGAGCTGGTCTTAATAAACATGATGGTGAGAAATGCTCCAGGCCTATTTTCTGCTCACTATTTAATAGCTTGATAAAAGTGAAAGAGCAGTAATTAAGAAAGAATACAAATGTTTGTCATTGGTGGGTAAAAGAAAACAAAAATCAAGGTTGGGGGCTGACT
Organism: Propithecus perrieri; assembly: GCA_963574695.1. Taxonomy (NCBI): domain Eukaryota; kingdom Metazoa; phylum Chordata; class Mammalia; order Primates; family Indriidae; genus Propithecus; species Propithecus perrieri. Next base: position 7,526 of record CAUYRB010104178.1, on the reverse strand, counting down.
AAAAAATATGAAATAGAAATTATATTTGCTACATATTTTAATGAATAAAGCCACAACTCATTTCAATGTATGTAACCAACACAACTAGAATATTTTTGGCCTGTTAAAGTTCAGTTAAAGTTGTTGTATTTATGAAAGGTTATAAAGGACCCCAAATTACTACCAATTAAATAGAGATAAAATATCCCAGATATTCTTCTTAACTGTCATGAAGACATTCTTATCACCTTTGAAACAATGCTCACATATTACTAATAATCAGAATCCTGTGGGAAAAATGTAATAATATAGCTTCATTGAGCATGAGAGTAAACTGAGGCAGTAATAGTAGCTATTTCAATCTTGAAGGATCAAAGTAAACTAGAAATAAGAAGCATGAGCTAAAAGGCCACAGGAAGTCCACAGGACTTGGAAGAGCCAAGCGCTGGAGTGCAAAAGCATTTCTTTGTGTGTGGATGGTGGCCAGATCTTTAAGGTTACTTTGAGAGGGCACTTGAGAAGAGGACAGGTGGGAAGAATGATGGCATTTTCCTTGAAAGACTGTTTGGGCTATACCTAGATCATAGGATTTGGAAACAGGAGACTTTATTATTTTTTAATCATATGACTTTGGACAAGTCATTTAATATCATTGATTTCAGTCCCTTCGGCTGTAGACTGGAAATTTTAGTATCTCTCACACAATTGTTGAGATAAAAAATCAAATGTAATGATGTAAGTGGGTCTAAAGATTGGTAGGGCACTAGAACAAATGTATGATGTTGTTGCTAATCTGTTTTTTCCTCCTGTGCTTCATCTCATTACTCTGAACTTGAATTTTGAGTAATCAATATCCCAGAAAGGTTTTTGTTTCTTCTTGGTCCTCCCCCAATGCCCCAGGAGAAAACAGAGCAGGAGAGAAGACAGCTGAAGAATTATGAATTTACTTCACAATTTATGTAATTAGCTTTAATTTGTGGCACACATGTTAGTGTGATGTCTAAAGGAGTTTGGTGGAGCACAACCCTTTGTCTCAAAGTTATACCTCACACCACATGTTATTATCATACATATGAAATAGTAAACATGTCTATATAAACAATGACAACATGTTATCTGAGAAAACCATTAACTATCCCAAGGTTCTCTTTTTTTTCCCTTTATTAATTATAATGAATGCTAGCTTTTCAGTATCTTTGTTGATTTATATCTCTGAATTAACTTTGACCTTCATCAAATTGAATTTTGGTATTAACCTACTTTCTAAACCTTTATATTAAGTTGTATATGAGCACACTAAATTACGTGATTTACCAAAATTTTATTTTATTTTTGTCATGGGTCACAATACCTTCTGTGCCTCTGTACCTTTGAAATCAAAAATTTTTAGTAAGCTTTGAGAAAATACTAGAATAATCTATGTGAAGAATTTAAATCAGTTTTTAGTTACGAAAATTTTATCTGGAGACTGGGAAATATTTAAGCTAAGCCCAAATTTCATAAGATGTATTACTAATGATACTTATGTTTGGCTAGTAGATAGTGAGATTAAGGTTCTTTAATTGTTAACTGATTTATTAACTATTCTTTGAGGCCAGGCATTTCTTTGGAGAAATAACTACTCTTTCCTTCGAACATCATTTATTGGACTCTGTGCTAAGTTGCTGCATGCTTCACCCTGATGTTTCTGTGTAGAATTCATTCTTGAAAGGAGCATATGGGAGCAGTTGATTGCTTCACCACAACTGGTGTCTTGCCTCCAGCTGTGTCCAATAATCTGGCATAGCTGTATTTAGTGGATAACTACTAATGTTGTTATTGGTCATAAAAGTTGTTAAGGTACTTAGAGTAATAATGGGCTCTCTGCAGAGTAGAAGTATATAATTTCCATCTGACCTTTTAAATGTTACTGATCTATCATATAATATAAAATTAAAATAAGTACAAGTTATAACTATTTTATGTCATTTTAAACATTAAGTTTCTGTATTTTTGTTAGAGTTTACTGCATCCTAGGTCACTAATCAGGTGGTGTGAAATGAAGAGACTTATACTTAATTATAAATAACAGAAAAAGTAATTCTACCAATGCCATCATGGGATGCATTTTTTAAAACATAGGAAACCTTATATTCTCAAAGAGAAATTGTAAACAATCCTATGAAATTTCACCATATATTAATTTAGATTTAAATTTAATCTACATAAATTAATCTATAAAATTAATATAGATTTCTTTCCACCAGTATACTTTACTATATGCATAGATATTTGATCAAAATTTATGAATAAGTTTTATAAAAAAATGACACTAAAATTCAAATGGCACATTTAAAAAAAATATTGCGAGTAAACACAACCATAGAGGACAGTAGGATCGCTAAGGAATTGTGGTTGGATTCGAGGCAAGATAGAAGCAGCCGAAGGGGACATGATTAGATTTGATTTATGTTTAAAAATTAATGACCTCTCCAGCTGCCTCGTGAAGAATGGGGGGTGGGGGACAAGAGGGCAAGCCGGGACACAGTGCTGAGGGCGGGAGACGACAAGGGCACCGACCACTACCACCGCCCCCTTCATCAAATACTAAATGCCGAGACATTTTGGGATCTACTTACAGAATCTTCTGTCCCATTGTGTCATGGTTAAGAGTGTCAGCTTTGGAGCTCAGTTTTTATGAAGATCTGCCATTTGTAGTTTCCTCATCTGTAAAATGGGGATAATAGTGCCCATCTCATAGGATTGTGATCACTAGATGAGTTCATTTACATGCAATTATTAGAACAGACCCTGGCACACAGTCTTCATTTGAGAATCTCAGCTCCCTAGATGCACAAGGTTGCCCTATATGACAACAAAAATGGAGGCTCCTTGAGGGAGGAAGAAAATGAGGGATGGCCATTGGGTAGGGCATCAGCAGTGTGGGCCATGCAGAAAACATTTGGAATTCACGGAAGAGTGGTGTGATTATAAGACCTTTAAAGAGAACCCATGGTGTACAGATGGAAAAACCTGGAGAAATGGATCCAAAGACTGGCATTTGAGGGAGCTTTCACATTTCTCACAATTAAAAAGAGAGAGGAAACTCAGACAAGCTTTTTTCAAAGGACAAAGGGAGACACAAGAGTGGACAGAAAAAACTGTTTCTGCTATTATTGAAGTTCTACTTAAGACCTGGAAAATTCAAAGGCCTTTGGCAAGGGCAGCAAGCCCAAGGCAGAGAAATTTCTCCTCACCAGGACCCAAGGGCACAAGCTTCTGAATGTATGTTTAGGATGCCACTGAGGGTAATTTGTCAAGTAAAATACATTGGAAGTAGCGGGGAGACTGCCTCCAAGAGGCAGGCTTCATACAACCAGGAAATTCCAGAGCAAAATGGCAGTGACAGCAACCATTGAGGCACAAGACTACATGTGAAGAAATGCTAATCCCAGGCCAAGAGAAGTCACTGTGCAGAGAATGCAAGTGTGGTGGGCAAAATTATGACACTCCAAAGATGGCCAGGTCCTAATCCCTAGAACCAGTGGATATATTACTTTACATGTCCAAAGAGAATCTGCAGATGTGATTAAGGTTAAGCACTTGAGATGGGGAGATTATCCCAGGTGAGCCCAATCTAATTACATAAGTCTTACATGGAATGCCATGTGGGAAGGACTCAACCTGTGGTTGCTGATTTTGAAGATGGAGGAGGGGGCACACTCCAAGGAATGTAGGTGGCCTTAGTTTATAGCCAGGAAAAAAATGGGGACCTCAGTTCAACTCTAAGGAACTGAATTCTGCCAACAACCCAAATGAGCATAAAACAGATTCTCCTCTAGAGCCTCCAGAAAGGAACAAGCCCATTTTGAGTATAACCCAGTGAGACCTGCGTGGGACTTCTGACCTATAGACCTATAAGATAATAAATGTATGTTTTAGGCCACTAGAAAAAAAAAAGAAAATATTGCATTAATTTATCCTTTTCAAAGGTAAATATTTCTTTTCAAATATAGATATTAATAATTCCTCACTTTTTTCTGCATTTAGATTTCTATGTATTGCATCAAGTTATCTCAATCAGGGCATATTTATATGAATGAAATAGAATATAACTGTAGATGTACTATAAAAAATTACTTTAAATATTTCTAACCTCAAGGCTGGGTGTGGTGGCTCACATCTGTAATCCCAGCACTTTGGCAGGCCCAGCAGGAAGATTGCTTGAGGCCAGGAGTTTGAGACCAGCCTAGGCAACATAGGGAGACCTTGTCTCTACAAAAATAAAAAAATTTAGTTGGACGTGGGGTGCATACCTATAGTCCCAGCTCCTGGGAGGCTGAGGTGGGAGGATTGCTTGAACCTGGAAGTTTGAGACTGTAGTGAGAGATGATTGCGCCATTGCAGTCCAGCCTGGGAGACTTTGTCCCTTAAAAAAAATTTCAATCTTCAGTTATAAAAATTAGTCTTTCATTGTTGTCTTTATATTATTTATTTAAAGTATTTAGAAGATAAATTTTAGAGAAGTATTTAGATAATAAATTCCTATCATATTCTGTGGAATATTGTGCAGATATCAAAGAGTAAGAGAGAGTAAATGTACCAGCAAGGAAACGTGACCAATAATAAACAATATAATTATTAAGTGAAGAAGTCTAGTCATAGATATTTTATATACATACATATAAAATCATTTCAAATGATTTAAATACACACATTCACACACACACACACTGGAGAACATATCTGTTCCTTATACTATTAGTGGAACATGAAACTGAAAGAACTGAATAATGCCACAGTATTAATGATTCAGATAATTATAACAAAATCAATATCCCAGAAATCCCCTAGGGTGGCATTAATGATATAGATTAAGTCATATCATTAAGTCATCCTGAACTGCAAGAAATTCTGCACATTTCAGTACCATATATTGGGGGATAAAATTTTTGTTCACTGGTTTTAGAATTGTTATTATATTAGTGCCATAGGCCTGCTAAAGCAAATTACCACAAACCTGGTGGCTTACAATGAGAGAAATTTATTCTCTCCCAGTTCTGGATGTCAGAGTCTGAAATCAGGGTGTCGGTAAGATTGGTTCATTCTGGAGGCTCTGAGGAAGCATCTGTAGCGTGCCTCTCCCTAGCTTCTGGTGGATGCCTGGTAAATCCTTAGGTTTCTAGACATCAGCCTAGCTCACAGCAACCTCAAACTCCTGGGCTCAGGCCATCCTCCTACCTCAGCCTCCTGAGTAGCTGGGACTACAGGCACACACCATGAGACCCGGCTAATTTTTCTATTTTCAGTAGAGATGGGGGTCTCGCTCTTGCTCAGGCTGATCTCAAACTCCTGAGCTCAAAAGATCCTCCTGCCTTGGCCTCCCGGATTGCTAGGATTACAGGCGTGAGCCACCGCGCCCAGCCACAGGGTTTCTTGGCTTGTAGATGCATCATTCCAGTCTCTGCCTCTGTGTTTACGTGGTTTTCTCCCCCATGTCTGTGTGTTTCAAATATCTTTCTCCATTCTCTCATAAGGACCATGGTTTTTGATTTAGGGTCCAACCTCAATCCAGGACGTTTTATCTTTATTATATCTGCAAAGACCCTATTTTCAAATATGGCCATATTTAGGTACCAGGGATAAGGACTTGGACATATCTTTTGAGAGGACACTGTTCAACCTATCACAGGTATTAAAATTATTTATACATTGTACTGCAGTTATTTTGACTATTGGGTATCTTGTTTCTTTGGGAAAGTACCACCTCTAAAAAGAATGAGACAAGTAACATTGCTTTACTATTTCAGATATATTTAAATTTTAACTTTTAGTCAGACTTCATAGTTGTTATTTTTCAATGTAGTTGTTATTTGTAAAGACACAGTGTTATTTTTGAGTAATGCAGTCTATACGCAGCAGTCCGCCATCATTTTGGCACCAGGGACCAGTTTCATGGAAGACAGTTTTTCCACAGATGGGGCAGGGGTGCTGCCAGTGGAGCTCTGCAGCCTGGTCCCTAAAAGGGACCTGGACCTAGCCTAAGGGTCATTTGTACCTAATCCATATTAGTTCATCAGATGAAATCTGTACAGATTGCCTTCATCACTAAGAAATTTTAAAATACCATTTTTTCATATTTTCCGTTATTCTTACCACCATACACTAGACTCTTGACCATATGGATATAGAATTATGTATCACTTTTGGGCTCTGTCTAATATGATGCCAAAATATTTAGTGAATTCAGTTGAATTTTTAAACAAATGATCTTGACTGACTACATTTTTATTGAGTTAACAGTGGTGGCTGGTTTATTGGCATTGTTCTGACATGGTTCTGCTGTGTGAAAGGTGTAGTCCAAATAGCAAGGACTCTCACCAGTCAGACAGAGCAACATTTAAGTGGCTGCTCAACTAATCACTAGTGATATTACCTGAGAAATTTACTCTCTTTCCTCATTTCTGAAATACAGATCATATATCTTTGTTTCAGGCTTGTTGTGGTCATTAGAAGTAAATTAAAGCACTAAGTCAGTGCCCATTAACAGAAGGTGCTTAATAAATGGTAATTAAAAAGAAAATATTAATAGCATCTATGTGGCGACGATGGTGATACTTAGAAATAGGGTTTACAATGAAATGATCCATTTTATTTCATTTTGAGGTAAGAGCCAAGATTTGTTATATTGTGTGAGGATAATTACTTTATCAATATAATATTTTAAAGCTTTCCAGTTCTATTTTCCGGTTGCAATTACTTCAGGTTGTTTCTGTTAACATTTTTCTATTTAATTTTGTTTATGTATAACAAATATTCCATCTTATGTTTTGTAAGCTATATCAAGTTCATCAGCATATCTTTTCATAAGATACATTTAAATATAGAAAAATATAACCCATCAGAATATACAGAAATGTGCTATTAAGCTCAAATTTTATTAATAAAATAGGTTTTTGCCTCAAAGATCTACAGCAGATGTGTGGCAACATTGTTGATTTGGCATCAATATATATCAAATGCATAATTATTTTCTGTGCATATAGACAAACACACTTCTTTGCCTGTATGTTAAAGTTTTCACAAAAATCATGCTAAAAACAAAACATAGGGTGTGTTTGATAAATATTAACTGATGGTGCTAAGTTTAAAAATTAAGAAGTGAGGACTATCCAACCCTATTGGATAATGTGTATTTTCTTCTTAGTTTTATTTCTGTATGGGAGGTAATAAGGCTTCTTCAAGTCGCAGATCTTTCTTTTTTTTTTTTTTTTTGAGACAGAGTCTCACTCTTTTGCCCGGGCTAGAGTGAGTGCCATGGCGACAGCCTAGCTCACAGCAACCTCAAACTCCTGGGCTCAAGCGATCCTCTTGCCTCAGCCTCCCGAGTAGCTGGGACTACAGGCATGCGCCACCACGCCCCGCTATTTTTTTCTATGTATTTTTAGTTGTCCGATTAATTTCTTTCTATTTTTAGTAGAGACGGGGTCTCGCTCTTGCTCAGGCTGGTTTCGAACTCCTGAGCTCAAACAATCCGCCCGCCTCGACCTCCCTCCCAGAGTGCTAAG
>CAUYRB010104177.1:0-26707 GCA_963574695.1 Propithecus perrieri | reverse complement strand
CTTAATGATGCTCCTCTCTTAAGACTTACAAATCGAATCACTATTTTTTTCTAGTTTATTCCTTCTTCAGTCAACTTCTCAAAAATGCCGTATTCTTCTTTCCTGTCCAACCCTCTCTCTGCTTCTTTCGAACTCTTCCTTCAGTTTTGACCAAATCAAATTAATCGAGTCTATTCTTGGATAAAGTTTCTTACTTTAGGAATATCTTCCTGACCTACTGTGTTCCCTCATGAATTCTGTATCCAGGTATTAATAGAGCTCCTGTCACTTTCTTAGGTTTATCATGCAGTCTAGTGTCAACTTAAGTATCTGTCACAGAATTTGAAAAGCTGTGAGCCTGCTGAGACCTGCATTTAAAATGTTATGTAATGCAGACAGTATTATCCGTGCATCTCAGCATCTGCATTGGGCTATAATGTGGACAAAATGCCCACTTCAGAAGTGCTAGGCACTGGGGAAGAAAGGCATCAGAGTTAGTATTATCTATCCTTGAAAAACTATATATATCATTCATTCAGCTTTAATTTATTTATTTTAGTCATTGTTTCTCTAGTCTTGTTCATTTTTCTCTTTCATCTACTGGGGTCTGTATGGAGTGAGTTCATTATATGGCATTCCTTCCAAGCCAAAGAAAAATCATTTAGTAAGGCTCTTTGTCCCAGCGGTACACAAAATTAGGTTCCCTCTGCACTCTTATCCATGGGAGATTAGGTGCCTGTGTTAAAAGGAAATAATCTGATGAAATCTGGGTACAGAGAATCTAACACTAATTAAGGTAACAACTCACATACCTGGATGTCATTTTTCATAGAACCCCAAGTATATTGAATAAAGACAAGAATCTGGAAGAAAGCAAATATAAGCAAATAAACAACTCCAATCATACAAAAGAAATAGCACAAAATCTATTTATTTAAAAATCAAACTTAATTATAAGGTAGCCTTTCAAAGACTCTTAAAGGTTGTTTTTATTTGACAAAGTATCTAATTACAACAAAGCTGGATATCGTAACACATTAAAAAATGCAGGACAGATGTGACTTCTGGAGAGAGGCCCACTGCCATCACATCAACTCTGATAAAGACAATCTACAAAACACAACCCCAGGAATTAAAAATAGTATAGAGTCTCATCCTTGCTGGGTTGAGATAAATGACCAAAATACCATAGCAAGCTTCTATAATACTACCGTATTAGAGTTTATCTGTCAGCTTTTGCTGTGTAACAAACCACCCCAAAACATAGTGGCTTGAAACAACCACTTGTTTAGCACACAATTGTGCTGAGCAGTTCTTCTGGTCTGGGTAAACTTAACCTGATCTCAACCAGGGTCGTTCATGAGTCTGTAGGCAGCCGGTGTGTTTTCTTGGGCTAACAGATTCCAAATGGCCTCACTCACATATGGCAGTTGGCTGGTCATCAGCTGGGCAATAAGAGAGATTGGGCCACGTGTCTTTTTTCATCCAGCAGGCTAGCCTCTGTTCACTCACATGGCAGCACTGTTTCCAACAGCAGCAAAAACGGAAGCTGCAAAGCCTCTTATCATCTGGCTTAGAACTGGCACAATCTCACTAAAGCCAGTTTCCATTGGTCATAACAATTCTCAAGGCCTCCCTAGATTCAAGGAATAAGGAAACAGATTATACCTCTTTTGGGAAGAGCTATAAAGTATTGTGGAGGACATGTTTTGCAATCTACCACATGGAGAATCATAAAATAATAGATGCTAAAAATAGAGTTAAGAAAAGAAAAACTTGTCTGTTTACAAAGCTATTTCCATGTATTTTTTAGAAATATTTATAACAGTAACTTCGGACTTAATGAATAGCTTAGCTATTTCTATGACTATTATGAAACTAATGAGTGTAAAAATTCTTTAAAAGTTATATAATATGCACCAACAATAAGCTGGAATTATCATCTAAAAATCAGAAATGCGACACAATCACTTTCCTGGAAATACTGAATAAATCAGGTAAATTATTTGTACATTTATAGCATATACCATATTCTGTGCTTGATATTGAATCTAAAATGATAAACAAAATAATTCCAGTCTCCATCTTCACTGACCATAAAATAAAAAGACAAACACATATATGCCATCAGCAATTGCTAGTATGATGAAAACAATAGGGTTCACTGTAGGAAATGAAAGGAAGGGGAGGTCTATCACCTGTTAATACAAAGTGCTCAAGTTGACATCTATCTTTGAGGAAACCTCGTGGTAGCCAAGGCCTAAATAAAGATTACAAATGTTATAATGAACTCTACTTTAAAAATTATATTCATACAAATAATTGTTATAGGTGCCCATAAAAATGATCCAGTCAACTCCCTCACTTTATAGACAAAATATAACTGAGGTCCGCACAGGAGAAATGAGTTGCTCAAGTCTCCCCAAGTAATTAGGGGAAGATTTGAAACCAGATCTAGTTCAGCATGTTCCTTTACACCACTGTACACTCTTTCCTTTTGTTCTCAAACACAATTCTGCACCTTTTTTGGTACCCACTTGTGAGTTCAGTAAATCTTGGCATGACAGTAAAGAATATTGATTTCAGGAACTTTTCAGCCAGTATGCCTCTTGAGACAAGTGCAGGGTGATAAAATATGTTAGGGGAGTTACAGAGAGCATAGTACGTAAGAGATTCAGATCTAGGATTTGGTTTTATCCAGCTCTGCAACTTAAAAGCTGCATGGTCTACGGTCTTTTTGGGTTTCATTTTCCTTATCTCAGGAATGAGAATAAAAATATCGGCACTTAATTCATAGAATTGGTGTGAGGATTAAATGAGTTAGTAACTGCAAAGCATTTAGAACAGTTCATGGCATGTAGTAAGGCTTTAATAAATGCCTATGATTATTAGGCAAAAGTTTGTTCGTAAAGCTTGGGGTTGAACCTCAGCATCCTTTTATCACAAACCGGGCTGGCGGATGGGAGGAAATAAACGAACTAATGGAGAGAATAGAATTGAGAAAGTTCTGACGTCTCAAATAATAGCCTAGAAGAAAATTGCCAAACGTTTTCTCTTTGCTTTTCAGGGAGGCAAGTGTAATTAATAATGATGATAATAACACCCAAAATGCTCTTGTTTCACGGTTTCCCAGCTGAAATTTCAGGAGTTGGAGACAAGAATTATGCTAATGAAAATTCTCCACTTATTTCCATTTCCCTAGTGTCCTACCCTGTTTACTCTTCCAAATGCTGCAGGACATTCAATGTGGGAAGAATAATTATTAGATAAACTACCAACCAACCATTGCTGTCGAAGCTCTGCAAGAACTGAGTGATTGATGCCTGTCATTAATTCACAACGTGATCACAAGGAAGAGGTTTCGGCAGCCATATGGAGCGTGGGTGGGGCTCACCGAGTCCTCCTCCCCACAGCACACACACTCAGAAGCTGCAAATGCCCTTCATGTATGCGAATGTTTGGGAGCTGTCACAAGTACGCGTTCAGATGTTATCCTGTTTTAGATTTATGTTAATATGCCACAGGGTTAACGTGAGAAGTCAGGAAGTGCCATTCATGCACGACTTTGGTAACAACTTCTATCACCCCACCACACATCTTCTCACATTCCATGCTGTTCTGGAAGTGGCTTATGTTACCACCTGATCTTAATACTCCGAATTATCATCAGATTCCTCTTGTAGAGTCCCTGACATGCCTTAATTTCTGAGTTGTGCAGTCCCTGTCTAGTTAATCATAGCATGTATCTTCAAAAGCCTCAAGTCAATTTTGATTACCATCTGCTGCACATTTGAAAGTTATTCCTGTAATGAAGTGTCCAGACCAACATGTGTTATACCAAAACCTTCATGTCAAAGTGCAGAGTCTAGTTTTGATAAATTTAATTGAAAGGCATTCTTTTAAAGGGACATTACCCTTGGCTACATATACACATCATTTTAATTAGTTTCTCTTTGTTCTTTTTAAAATTTTTTATTTCCATTTTGAACTATTAAATCAAACATGATTTCTTTATAAAATTTCTATAAAGAGAGAAGATCTACACTGGTAAATAAAGGTGATCTGTTACCATTGGAAAGTTGTCAAAACATTGTAGAAATGTAGAAGCTTGAAAGGCTGGGAATCTGGATGCTTGAAGAAAAGATGTTGAAACTTGTTGGTTTTACCTATCTCTTCTCCCTCCATTGCTCCCTCCATGATCATTTAGTTAATTGACATTGCAGTGGGTGGGGTGAGGGAGATCCATTTTTTTAATCTAAATTATTCTCATCTCTCACATCACTCAGTTTGAGTGGTTATTATATCTATAATAAAACAATACTTATTATCACAGTTACTTAGGCAATTTTCCCCCATCCCTGTCATCCTTATCATGCCATTCTTATCAACATCAACCTGGTATATAGAACGTACTCAAACATTAGTTCTCATGATCACGATCCTGTAAGTTTTATTTAGATACTGCTATGTATGGAACTCTGTTATAAGCCCAGGAGTTCGTAAAGAACAACAATTTCTCTCTTAAAAAATTTCTAATCCTAACTTGAAGGAGCAAATCAGTTCAAAAACATCAACAGCAACAACAAAAGCTGCCTAGTGGACATTCAAACAGAAAATACTTACATGTAATAAGGAACCTCCTCTAGCATCCCACCATAATGGAGTTTCAAAATTTCCTTTTTGGGTCTTTCACTATGTCCATAATTCATAAGTCCTTATTGAATATCTATTATATACCAGAATCTGTGGGGAGTTCCAGCCCTTCTAACCCTCTGGAAGACATTTTCCTGAGATTGGAGTCACTTAGGAGAGGCTAAGCTCATCTAATGGAGTAAAAATTAACATAACTTCCCAATCTGTGCTGAACAGGCCACACCAGGTGATATTTGTCCAATGAGTGGGGTGAAGAAGTATCCTAAAGTGACTGTCAAGGAGTCTCTTTTTCCATGAAGTTCACAGCCCCAAGAATAATTTACCTCAAACAACTTCCTTAACCTCAAAAGATACTCCTATTCTAAGGAATTGTACGATTTAGTTGAGGTAAGAATTGAATACGATACATTTTTAAACCTCTTCGGGTGATGTGATTTCCAGTTTCCTTTCCTGAAGCCTCTTTGAATGCTGATCCTTCATATCTTAAAAGCTGGAGTTGTATGTTCAAGGGCAAAAGTGACTACTCGGAATTTCAGTGTCATGCAGAATATTGTTGATTTGCTGCCTCAAATTTTACTTAAAAGAAGGTGCAGAAACAATTTGTTGGCTTGTGCCCAGTCCCTGTGACCTTGTGCATGCTGATAAGATTGTATCACAAACTTTACTATTGGGTAGAAAGTTGAGGTCGAATTCCCCGAAAAGTTAGTTTATTTGAGAGTCAGTATAATAAAGAAAGAATCAAAATGACATCTTGTATTTTAAAATTTTGAAATTCTCCTGTCTTTTTGGGAAGGGGATAACTCCAAAGCTAGGATGTTCACAGAGCATTTAAATGTGTATAGGCCATTATAAATTATTAGAATAAAATTCGTGTGAGCACTACTCCTGGATAGAAGGATCAGCTCTAGAAGCATTACACAGAAGCCAAATCAAATCCGTTTTGGAATAAGGAGGGTTGTATACTAAAAATTAACATCTAAATTGTCATTTGGGTATATAGTCAAAGAGCGAAAAGGAAATAAGACTTCCTCAGAAATAGAATGTTTTGCCAAAGTTTGTTTCACCATAAACCAGAAACTGTTAGGTTTATTTAAAATAAGCTTTAGTAAGTGAGGCTTGGCTTCAAAAGTGTTTTCTTTTGCATTTATTATAATTAACCCCATTTTGTCATGTGTATGACACATTTTCCCAAAGGATATCATGATATTTAGCAAAACCTAGGAGTAATGGCAAAATAGCATGATAATTGGTGTTAAATGGATCATTCGTAAAAGTGTTCTACTACAGTAGCTCATCTCTCTCCAATATCATTCCTTTTTACCCTACTCCCAAGTGATGCCAATTACCTAAAAACCTGAATAATAATTTATTAAGTCTCACTTGTCAGCTTATTAACTCAGTCCATCATCTCTTTTCCAAACCCCTCATCACACAGTTATCTTATATTCAGCAACACTTTTAATTATAACATTAGTCTGTGAAGGTATTTATCAATGTCCATTATGAAAGTGAAATCTAAATCTCATTTGCCTTCTAGAGACTTTTTAAATGTAGTTTTGTGTTTTTACCCTCATTCTGGCCTCTCAGAGGAACTAGATTTTTTCCCCCTCTTTCCTTTACATTGGTATCAAATTACTTTATGCATTTACATGATTTTTCTATGAAGTTTGGGAAAAAGTTTAGGGTCTTATTTTGCATAGAATCCTCCTGGCCTCGTTTCTGTCATTTCCCTTAGAGTTTGGCTTTGCCTATATCAAACAGTATTCTGTGTTTATAAACTTCTTTCTTTCAGAGGCTGTTATAAAAAAAAACAAACAAAAAAAAGTTGTTTAATTCTCCCCACTGACCTCGTATATGTTTGTTCCTTAGGTAGACATTTTTAAAAAATGAAAAGTTGATTTATATATTTTTTTAAAAAGTGATTTTTCTATTCAGTCCATTATATAGTAAATTGAAAAGTGGGAGAAAAATAAAATTCATTGACAAAAGAATATGTGAACATATATTCTGTAGCTGTCCTATGGCAACATAGCCTCATTGATCTACTTGGAATAAAACCTTACCTAGATGATACAAGGTGGGCTTTTTGGTTTCTCAAAATTTATAGTATATACAGAGAATGAATGCTTTTTTCTGAATATGTGGGTGATAACCACTGATTTCAAGGTCACAGGTCCATCTATGCAGTGCCATGCACCCCACGAGTGCTTATGAGTCCTGATTTCAGGTATCCAGCCCCATTGCATTCACAGTTTCACTCGTACTTCATAAACATATGCACTTGTTTTAAGTTTGGAAAATAATATAGTCACAATGTGTCTCCAAACTTGCAATCTTCAAAGCTTAAGGTTTTTAGGGAAATTTTTTCATACCTTATTATTTGAAAATCATGAGCAAGTTGAAAAAATTTTCAATTTTGGCCACTGTGTTTTTTGGATACTCACAAGCATAATCTGAAGAAAGCCAGAATTCTGTTAAATACCCATAGTAGCTTTGGATGCCACTCTGGGTGTAGTTATGACATCAGAATATATGATGAGGATATTTGAAATACTTACTCAGCACTGGCTGCGTATCGAAAGCACCCTCCAGTGTAAGTCTTAGGGTCAGTCTGATGGTGAGAAATTCTCATTATGCAGGTGAGGAAACAAACATGACAGAATGTGATGATTAGGACTATTATTCCTATACTTTAATGCCTCCTGCATTAGTTTCCTCAGGATGCTGTAACAAAATACTAAAAGCTGAGTAGCCTAAAACAACCAATAATTATTATCTCACAGTTCTGGAGGCTAGATGTCCGAAATCAAGGTGTTGGCTGGGCCATGCTTCCTCTAAACCCTGCAGGGATGAATCCTTCCTTCCCTCCTCTAGCTTCTGTTTTTTTGTTTTTGTTTTTGTTTTTGTTTTTGTCAGCAATCTGGGGACTTCTTTGGCTTGCAAATGCATCATTCCAATCTCAGTGATCAAGGTTTATGTATCTTTGAATCCTCCAAACCACTTAACCTAAAGCAAAACAGATTCTCCATGCATAATTATAGATTTGAATTTAATTGAATTATATTGAATTCTCACAGAGGAACAAAGTAGAACAACAGAGCCTTAACTAATATGTAGAAATATGGCAACTTGTATCAACTTCTGTGATGTATCTTTTGGCTGTATGTTCTTGAGGTAACACACTTCTTAAAAAGTCTGGCTGAGTCTGTGATCAACAGTAGGGAGTGATGCTACACTTTTCACATCGAGCCAGAGGAAGATGCTGTGTGTACAGTTCCATGAGATTAAGACAGCCCACGTGGCCCAGCCTTGAGGAAACTTTAGTCATGATTTGCTGAGAAATTAGGTTAAGATGTTGTATTAGCTTCAGCTCTCCTGAGAAACAGAAGATATATGTATGACACATACACACATATATACATTTTTAGAGAGAGAGGAAGAAGGTATATGTATATAGAAGCTATGAAGATATATGTATATGTCTTATATATAAAGAGATTAATTATAAGGAATTGGATCACACAATTATTATGAAGGCTGAGAAGTCCCACAATCTTCTGTCTGTAAGCTGCAGACTCGGAGAGCTGGTGGTATATTTGCAGTCTGAGTCTAAAAGGTTAAGAACCAGGAGAGCCCATGGTGTGAGTTTTAGTCTGAGTTCAGAAGATGAATGTCCCAGGTCAAAAATAATCAGGCAGAGAGAGTGAACACTCCCTTCTTCTGTTTTTTGTTCTATTTAAGCCCTCAATGGATTGGATGAGATCAATCCTCATTAGGAAGAGCAATCTGCTTTACTCAGTCTACCAATTCAAACGTTAATTTTATCCAGAAATACTTTCACAGACACACTGAGAAATGATATTTAACCAAATATCTGGGCATCCTGTGGCCCCGTCAGGTGGAACATAAAATTAACCATCACAAACACTCTTCTTGAATTGTTTAAAGGGTCATTTCTACATATCCACAAGCTATTTTAGAGGCATATTTCTCCTTCTGTTATGGCACCCTACCCTTAATTTCCTAGACCAGTTGTGGGAGATGGTCAGTTTTAGCGGGTGCAGAGAATGTTGTGTTGTCAAAACAGGAAGCAATTCTGATGGTAGAGAAGCACACTTCTTCCTAAATTGTCTACCAATATATTGATCACCGTACCCTTTCATAGCTTTTTCTCTCTTTATGTCCTCTAGGCTCCAAACTTGGCCTAGAATTTTAATTTGGAAGTAAATGAGAATTGTTATATAAGCAACATATCATAATTATGAAAAACCCCAGAAAGCTGTAAGTTCAGACAAACCCATATTAGAACCCCAGATTTATTTTTCATAGTCTGGAAACTGGGGGCATGGCTTGACATCTATGATCTAACAACTCTCATTTGTATGACTAATAAGAGGAGATTAAATATATTCCTCAAGGGTTATTTTGAGAAATGATTTAAATAATAATGTGAAGTATGTGCAGCATCATGCAGCTAGTATGCAATAAAGCTGTAATTTGAAATCAGGATTGGTTACTTGCTTCCTTGTCTAAAACAAGGGCCAGCAAACTACATCCTGCAGGTCAAAGCTACTTGCTGCCTGCCTTTATAAATAAAGTTTTATTAAAACAGAGCCATGTCCATCTTACACAATGCACTACTTACACTGCTTTTGCAATAGTAGAGTTGAATAGTTGTGACAGAGACAAAAACCTAAAATATTTACCATAAGCACATCTCATTTTATTGTGCTTTATGGCACTTTGAAGACATTGCATTGTTTATAAATTGACAAATTTATAAATTTGTGACAACCCTGCACCAAGCAAGTTTATTTATCTAACGGCATATGCTTACTTTGTGTCTATGTGTCACATTTTGGTAATTCTTATAATATTTCAAACTTTTTCATTATTATTATATTTGTGTTGGTGACTTTTGACAAGTGATCTTTGATGTAACTATTGTAATTGTTTTGGGGGTGCCACAAATTGTACCCATATAAGATGGCAAACTTAATTTATAAATGTTGTTTGTGTTCCAACTGCTCTAGTGACCAGCCCTTCTACCATCTCTTTCCCTCTCTTCAGGTCTCCCTTTTCCCTGGGACACAATAATATTAGAATTAAGCCAATTAATAACCCTACCATGACTTCTAAGTGTCCAAGTGAAAGGAAGTGTTGCATATATCTCACTTTAAATCAAAAACTGGAAATGATTAAGCTTAGTGAGAAAGGTATGTCAAAAGCCAAGACAGGCTGGAAACTAAGCCGCTTGTGTCAAATAATTAGCCAAGTTATAAATGCAAAGGTAAAATTCTTGAAGGAAATTAAAAGTAGTACTCCGGTGAATACATGAACGATAAGAAAGCAAAACAGCCTTATTGCTAATATGGAGAAAGCTTGAGTGGTCTGGATAGGAGATTAAAATAGCCACAACATTCCCTTAAGCCAAAGTCTAATCTAGAAATACCCTAGCTGTCTTCAATTCTATGAAGGCTAAGAAAGGTTTTGAAGCTAGCAGAGGTTGGTTCATGAGGTTTAAGGAAAGAGGTCATCTCAATAATATAAAAGTGCAAGGTGAAGCAGCAATTGCTGATGTACCATCTGCAGCAAGTTATTCAGAAGATCTAGCTAAGATAGTTGATGAAGGTGCTATACTAAAGTAGAAAACTATACTAAAGTAGTTTTTTCTAGTGTAGAAAAAACAGCCTTCTATTAATACTAGAAGAATATGCCATCTAGGACTTGTACAGCTAATGAGGAAAAGTCAATGTCTGGGTTTCATGCTTTAAAGGACAGGTTGATTCTTTTATGGGGGCTAATGCAGCTGGCGACTTTAAGTTGAAACCAATGTTCATTTACCATTTCTGGAAATCCTAGGGCCCTTAAGAATATTAATAAATCTACTTTGCCTGTATTCTATAAATGGAACAACAAAAACTGGATGACAGAACATCTGTTTACAGCATGGTTTACTGAATATTTTAAGCCTGTTGTCAAGACCTACTGCTCAGAAATAAGATATTTTAAAAAAATATTATTGCTCAATGATAATATACCTGGTCATGTAAGGGCTCTGATAAAGATGTACAAGGAGATCAATATTGTTTTTATGCCTGCTGATGCAATATCCATTGTGCAGCCCATGGATCAAGAAGTAATTTCAACTTTCAAGTTTTATTATTTAAGAAATCAATTTCCTAAGTCTATAGCTGTCATATACAGTGATTCTTCTGATTGATCTGGGAAAAGTAAACTGAAAACCGTCTGACAAGTATTCACTATTCACCTATTCTAGATGCCATTCAGAACATTTTTGATTCATAGGAAGAGATCAAAATATCAACATTAACAGGCATTTAGAAGAGGTTGATTCCAACACTCATGGATGACTTTGAGGTGTTCAACACTTCAGTGGAGGAAGTAACTACAGATGTAATGGAAACAGCAAGAGAACTAGAATTAGAAGCAGAGCCTTCTAATTGTCCTCTAATTAGAAATGAAGATCTGACTGAATTGATGCAATCTGATGATAAAACTAATGAATATGGAGTTGCTTTCTATGGATGAATAAAGAAAGTAGTTTCTTGAGATGGAATCTACTCCTGGTGAAGATGCTGTGAACATTGTTGAAATCACAGCAAATATTTAGAATATTCTATAAACTTAGTTGATTAAGCAGTAGTAAGGTTTGAGAAAATTGATTCCAATTTTGAAAGAAGTTCTACTGTGAGTAAGATGTTGTCAAATAGCATGGCAAGCTACACATAAATTTTTCATGAAAAGAAGAGTTAACCCACGAGGAAAACATCATTGATATCTCATTTTAAGAAATTGCCAAAACCACCCCAACTTTTAGCAGCCACCACCCTGTTCAATCAGCAGAAATTAATGTTGAGGCAAGACCCTTCACCAGCAGAAAGATTATGACCCACTGAAGGCTCAGATGATTGCTAGCATTTTTTAACAATAAAGTGTTTTTAAAGTGAGGTATGTACATTGTTTTTTAGACATAATGCTATTTCATACTTAATAGTCTACAATGTGGTATAAACATAACTTTTATAGGAACTGGGAAACCAAAAAATTTGTGTGACTCACTTTATTGTATATTTTCTTTATTGCAATATTAGCTTTATTGAGGTGGTCTGGAATTGAACTCACAATATCTCTGAGGTATGCCTGTATTTAGTTTATTGCATAACAAATTTGGTATAAAACATTACAGTCTACTGCTGGGGTTACTTCTGATAATGTTTGAAATATGGAAAAATAATACACAGCTCCGAAGAGAAACAAAAATGAAAATAAAAATCATATTAAAAAGTCTACTCATTTTAGTAAATTAAGCAGTACTCGGTATCTTCACTGTCTATATAGTAACTGGAAATCACATTCAGCAGCAGTTCAAGTAAATAGTACTATTAGACACATTCCATATTTTTAGGAGATATCTATTCTAATAATAAATTATTTTAATATGTCCCTACTAGTATATATCATATTTGTGTGTTATGACACACTAATAATAATACAACTAATAATAGTTATATCATTATTAATAAGTTATCACTCTTAGTTTGACAAAGATTATTCTGTCAGGGACAGATGGACACCATTATTCAGCTATCCAATTGCTCTTTTTTATGCCATGTCTAAGAAATGCAGCATCCTGTAGAGGACTGGGTATTTCTAGTACAGCCAGATACAATTTAACTGCCTTCTAGTAATCTGAGCATTGTGTCTCACCAAAAATATTTCAAAAAATGAGCCACCTGTGGATTTTTTAAAGGATGTTTACTTTTATAAAAAAGCTAATATATTTTATACAGCTCACATAAACATCCCAACAGACATATATCAGAATTAGGAAATAAAGGCTATCCCCATAATAGCCTAGATTTGACAAAATCACATGTGAAAAAAAAGAAAAATCCTCTGTGTTGAGGTCCTGCAAAATGTAGTTAACCTGGAAAATCAATTTTTTAATATCAAAATTCAAAATAATAAAATAAAATCTTAAAAAGTTAAAAAATAGTTAATGTACATGTGCAAATTTGCAACTGACTTTCTTATAAGCAAAGAATCAGCAAGGTTTAATTGATTTTCTGTACTGTTTACTGAGAAAATAGTATTTTGTACCTCTTGAATAATTCACAAATTTAAATGCTAAGGCATATATATATATATAATTTATGTATATATTAGATATGTGCTTAATTTTCCTGATAGCAAAGGTCAAAAGGACAAGGTGGTCATAAGTTATAATGGGTTGGAAAATTTGGATAGAACGTGTACCCAAATTACTGTGTTACGTTACCTTGTTGAAATCTCATTGCTAAAATTTTGCACTGCTAGGCAGTAAACTAGGAAAAAAAAGAAATTGAGAAAGTGTTAATTTTTAAGCAAGTTTGACAAAGATTGAGTTTCATATGACAAATATTGTCAGCAAGACAGGATTCTGTCAGTGGAAGAAGTTTAAACATTAACAATTTCTGTCAGGCTGTTGACACAATCATGGCAGACATTTCCCAAGATGCCGAGATGACTGCTGGCATTTGTCAACAATCCTGTCATAGTGACAGCAATAAGACCATGTCTGGAAATGTGACAGTTTTGGCTTTGTGCTCCCCTGAGCAATAGCCCAGGTGTTCAGAGAAAGTGTGGGAAAACCCATATTTCTGCATTGTCATTCGAACACAGAAAACACAAGAGGAAAATGAGCTGTCACTCCAATTCCCATGATGCCTTGCTGCTTAGCATAACTCTACAGTGCGGCCCCGGGTCCACTGGTCCATACTCTGACAGATAATTAAGAAAGCAGCAGCTTTTTCTAGACGGCTCTTCCTCATGATTTGCATTTTAGCCAGAGGCGACCAGTTATAAAAAAAACATGATGGAAAGATGGTAAGAAGCCAATTAGATGGATGGATGGCTGACTGACAGCTCTCTGGTATTACGACTCCAGATTTCAGACTACATAGCCTGGCAGTTTTCTACAAGAACCAACTTTTTTGCAGGTTGGTAAAGCTGTTAAATGTGGGACTATATATAGCGCTATATAATTTTTGCAAAGTTGTACATTTTCCTTAAATAAGCATGTATTCTTTTCAATCAGGGTTTGCATTAAACAAGTTTTCACAATTTAATCACAACTTGCATCACTAAATTTAGCAATATTAAAATTCTAGACAACTTGTAGGCACATTAGCTGTGCCAGTAGAGAAGTGATTAAAAAGCTGAGAACCACGTTGAGCCAGCAGAGATAAAGTGAGCTAATAATTAGAATGTCCGTGCAAATATGGCTTTAGAACTTTGAATTGTACACTGTTTGGTTTTAAGCAACTAAAAGCATAAACTCTAAATTTCCCTTCCATCTTTGTATCCTACAAACATATATTTGCTATTATCCTTGTTCGAAGTCTAATATATGCTTGTGTGTTTGTTACTTCAGCTAATTTTGAAATTAAAAAAAATAAACTGTTAGTCTCAAGCTTCCAGTTTGGCCGTGATATTTTCTAGCTTCTAGCCAATAGGAGTCAACTCTTTGTAATATTTTCCAATTTGGAACTTTCACTAATGTTTCCTGTGTGCTGCATGCTGTGTGTTATATATATGCACATATATATACAACACACACACACACACACACACATGCACGTTTTAAATGCAAATCATTTGCTATTAGAGTTACGTGACTTCATCTGTAGTTTTAAATGAGAGATTTTTTTCATTGTAATAATACTTCAGATTTGTTTCAGATCTTGAAATATTATTGATAGGTAATTATTTCACAATAAATTGAGGTACTAAGAAACATTAACCCAAACCAGAATTGTAAAGTATATTTTCTTACTGTGGGTAATAAATCTTCTACAACCTGAAGATGAGCATTAGACCAATGGTGTGTCTAAATGCTATTAGTTGCTTAAAATCCAAAAATGTATATTTTGAAGTTCCGTGTTTATCACTCAATCTGCACTGATGTTGAAATCCACAAAACACATAAAACATGACTGAGAATGTTTTATCACATGTGGCAACCCTTTGTTTTTGTTTTCTTTTTCATCCTTGCTGGTATTTATCATTTTGATTTTGCTTTGTACCATGTTGTTGAAATAAGATATGCTTAGCATACTAATAACAATTCTAAAAAATATTCTACCTGCACATAGTTGGAAAAATTAAAAAGAAGTTCAAAGGAGAAAAGTTTCCTAAACTATATCCCGAATTAGAAGTAGCAATTGAATGTTGGTTTTCATTAGAAACAGTAAGAGTTTTTCCTACAGAGACAGTATAATAGGAGTAGAAATAGATATCTTCCTGAAGAGCTTTTATAACTTATTTAAGATGTGTGTTTCCTGTCAATAATTAAAACCCTTATATAACTAAAATATACTCTCACTATTGAACATTTAAGTTTTGTCCTAATTTGCCATTTTAAAGGGAGAAATGCTAAATATGAAGTACCCCAATAGAATGATTCTTTAAGTAAGGAAAGTAAAAAGCTTTGAAACGTATCCTTCTTTGGTGGGATACCAGATCCTTCTTACGTTCGGAGTCTGGCTGAGTCTTTTATCCCCCCCATGTCCTCACCTCTCACTAGCCACTCATACTTTTTATTGAAATTTATTTCACTTTTGGATTCTCTTACTTATGGCATGATGTTAATGTACTATATTTTTACAAGGTCTAGAGGAAATTATGAGTCTTTTTAAAAATAATTAGAATTACAATTTGAGGATTAACGTATTATAGATAGATTTTAAAATAATAGCTCCCCTAATTTTCAAATTTTTTTTTGCTACTGAAGTATGCATTAAGAGACAATTTTTGCATAAGAGAAAAATCTAAAGTGTGGTATTTGTTGAAGTAAGTTCTAACAATACAAACTTTGAAAGTATACCTATTATATCACTGTAGGGTAAAGAGATTTATTTCTGAATAAAAATAAATCAGTCATCATCAAAACAAAAAGATATCTGGCCACAAAACTCATAGGGTTGTGCCTGGAAAACTTAATAAAATTCACTGGAGTTTACTGCTGCCATCATTTTAATATTGAACTATGCAATTTGAGTGGCTAGAATTTGAACTTAAAAAGCAAATAAAAGGATATAGACAAGTTTCTTAAAAATTATTTTTGTTCTTCTTAAAAATTATATTGCTAATTGAATATTTGGTTATTGATTTGCTTTGGCAATTTTAAAATGGAATGCTTTTTGAGATACATTTTGGAAATAATCAATTTTCTGTTCAGTGTATTTTATACTAACTGAAAAGTGGAGGAAAGAAAACTTAGGTAAAAAAAACCCTTAAGATGTGAGTGTTAAAGTTATTTTCCTGTGTTTTTAAAAAACAGTTTATAGAAATATAGCCTCCTTGATCATTTCAGACAAATTTTTATAATCCTGTACCAAGGTGAATTTTTGTTCAATATTTATAGACACTTTAAGTAAAATAACAATTGACCTCAAACATCTTTTAATATCTTTTAAAACATATCATCAAAGATTAGTGTTGTTTATGGAACATTTAAAAACCATGTCATTAAGGAATAATGTCCTTTTTGTTGAATTGCTATTAAACACCTCATATAGCTTTGTAATTTCCTAATAGTCAAATGACACTACAAACCACCAGTCACAACACACTGGTAAAATATTTGCCTTCTTTACTTATTGAATTTAGAGCACTTTCCAGAAGCCAAGGGATTAGATAAAATCTGTTTATTTCCCCTGATTTGCAATGGAGTCTGGCAGTTCATTTATATATATTATTTTGCGAGAGAGAGAAAAAAGATTGTTAAAGGGGCAGAGATGCTGAGAAAATAAATCAGCAACAACTCTTTGTTATATTATGTTTGTAAATTATTCAGAATTCCATTAAAATGAATGGTTTGAATTGTATAAGAAAGTCCATCAATACCGAAGCATATATACAGAACCCAGAACCTTCTTGAAGACTAGAAAGGTGTGTAGATTACAACAGTAAAACAAATCTTTCTCGCTTTCCTTACATTCTGATAGTCATTCTCTTAAATTTCTTTTCAAGCACATTGTGACCTGTCTTGTGTAACAGCTATATGCGAGCTCTTTAAAGGCAGGGGCTGCATCTCTCTTGTCTTTTTATTCCTGCACCAAAAATGCCAACCTATAGTAGAAGCTCGATAAATAGGGTTTTGAATTTAATGCAGACTTTCACCTGACTTTGCAACCGTTAGTTCTCAAATCTACAGCAAGTTAACCATTTCAATTTGTTAGTTTCTGAACCCAAGTTGTGACTGGGGTAGCCAGTTTTGCTGTATTTCTCAAGCAGAAACTGAGTAAAGTTACAATATGTGCCTTGGTTGCAAGATTGAATGAGCAATGGTGGGTAGAGCAATGTGTGCCCTAGTCATCGTCATCAATCATCCTATCATAATCCATCATCTAAGACTGACCACTGATCTATATCTAGGACATGCTAACCACTCAATTGGTTAGTTCCAAGGCAATATTACCTTACAAAACAAAAACTACTCTTTGTCTATAGATAAATATGGTATAATATTGGCAATTTCTTACTATTTTAAACAATTCTGTTGATTCAACCTTTCAAAACATCTTTGAGAGGTAAATATTTTGTTTGTTTGTAGTTTGTTTTGTTTTTAGAGACAGGCTCTCACTCTGTGGCCCAGGCCGGAGTGCAGTAGCACAATCATAGCTCACGGGTAGCCTTGAACTCCTGGGCTCAAGCACCCTCCCACTTCAGCCTCCCAAGAAGCTGGGATTATTGGCTTGAGGCCCAGCTGAGAGGTAAATATTTTAATTCTCATTTTGCATATATGACACCCAAGAAATTAAGTAACTTTCCCTAAGTCTAATATCTAGTATGTGGCAAAATAAAATTTGAACTAAGATCTCTCTGATTTTAAAACTTCTGCTCCTTTCATTATTCTTTTCTAAAAAATAATAATAAATATTAGCATAACGACAGGTTCCAATTTTTAATGCAAACATTTCTGGAGAAAAAAGCTTATGAATAAGGAATCAGTAGTGTTTTATACCTTTGTACCTGAGCACCAACACTATTTATTTTAATGATGTTATTCTCATGTCATCAATGTGAAACAAAGTTTCTTATAATCTGTAGAGGTTTAATCTACCAGATAAAGAAAAAAATTGGACACTAATCCTGTTCAAAAGCCAAATTTAGGGAGGCAGAAGAAACATAAGAAAATAAAATAAAGTCCTTGCCTGTTTGGATCTCAAAATCTATTGGAAAAAGACACAAATAACTCTAATACAATACCTGACACACACAGTATAATGTTGTATGCGAATTGAGTTCAGTGATTGCCACGGGAAAATGAAGAGGAAGCTTCATTTGTGTTCAACCTTGTTAAGTAAGTGTACCTTTACACTGCTTGGGATAGGAAAGAGAACACAAGATAAGTGATACAGTATGAGCCTGAATATGTAAGAACAGGGGTGTCAAATTATCACTTGCATTGAGCACGTAGGGTGAAAGCTGCGAGGACGCTTGTGGAGGGATGAGTTTGTTGGGAAATAATCTTGGAAAATCAGACTAGGACAAAATAAAAGAGTCACTTTCTTACTAGACTAAGAAGCTTACAAATTATTCTGTACCTAATGAGAAGTCATCTCTGAGTCTCACTAGAATGTGATTGTATTTGCGAGTTGGTATGATAACTCTAACAGCAGAATGGAGCTGGGTCAGAGAAAGTAAAAAGTTTGGAGACAGAGAGACCAGCGTGGCCCTGCTTGAGTGACAGGGACGATGAGTAACTTCATAAGACTGTGACAGTGGATTATAGAGATAAATGTTTCATTACAGCTAGGCTCGGTAGGTAGCAAATCAAAAACATCTCACTCCTTTGCAATTTCCTCTAGTTTTTTAACAATGATAACAGCTTTACTTTCATTAGATTCAGGCCCTAAATCTACTGGTAATTGCCCAATTTGATTGTTAAGCATAGTTCTCTGTCACCAAGGAAGAGATGGAGCAAAAGAGGAAAATGTTTAAGTATTTTCTTCTTCTTGGGAAAACATTCATTATATTAATATTAATTTTTTTCTATTTTTATTTTTTTCAACAGAAGATCATACATATGCTATTCGAGAGTTCACAGCTAGCCCCTCACTACTCAAATTGTGGGTGTTATTGCCAGACTGCGGAGATGCACGAGAATTGACTTGAGAAGCAAAGAGATTATTCATGCTCCTGCACACTCTGTTCTGTTATCTCTCTGGGAACTCTTAATCAATGCAGGGCGAGAGCCAGTTAGCACGACTGAGGTTAGGGCAAATGGGCTGTTCACTGGAAGATGGAGACTTAAAACGTGATTATTATTCAAATTGGAATATAAAGAATGCAATCTAGGGAAGTAGAGGAAGAAGATAATAAAAATAAGTAAAGATTTACCTACTGAATCAGTTGCTATGTTGCCTCTAGTCCTTGAAATGCCAAGTATGTTATAATATGCTTTGACTAGAAGGAATGATTTGAGGAGTATATACTCCATTTCTATTTTGTCTCTGCAGATATGCTAAAATATAAATTCTTAAATCCTAGAAATGTCTACTAAATACATCTGGATACAGAGATTAAATACTCTATAGAAAATTGCACTAAAACAAAAAATCTATGGATGAATCAAAAAGTAATTTCTAAATGATAGTTAATGGCTCAGTGTATGAAGAAAATAGATGATGGACCAAAATTCTAGTTATGAACACTGGAATTTAGATTGCAACTTTGGAGCTCATTAGGGTTGTGTATTATGTAATTTACCTAAAAGATTTTTAAAACGTGAACACTTTCTTAATATTTAAAAGCATGATTTCTTTAATAATAATTTATTCTGTGGCTAATTTAAAACGATTTTCATCATAAATGTGTTTGGTTTAACTTGTTCTTGAGAATGTTGCTGCTAATGTAAAAGATCAGTGATTTAAATTCATGTGCATCCTAAGTTATCTGAACTGTTTTACTGTATTTTCCTTAGATTGTACATACAAATTCATATATTTTGGTGTGCCTCATTTTTTTTAAAAAAATTATTAATTACTATCTGTTTTTATTCCACATTTTTATAAAACAGTTTGACTTTTCCTCCTCGCAATCTAGTTAGTTTCTAGATAGTTATTTTCATTACTGAGATTTCAACTGTCCCTGGCAAACGACCTGGAAGTTCAATAATGTACTATCAGCAATTACTAGAACAGGTAACATATCGTGGAAATTCAAATAAATCTTAGAGCATTCTTTTCAAAATAGCTTAACATTCCCCAAATACATGCATTCTCACACTTTGCTTTAGCTTCTTTTCACTTCCAGATTTCTGGGTCAGAGCAGATAAAATTTAGGCCACCATGCACATGCTGTGCTTCAGGGGAGAACTTCTAAACCACCTTTATTCAAAACAGCACGATAGCTATTATTATTTGGGCTCAGTACCCATTGGCTGTCTTTCTGCTCTTCTCACAAGAGACTAAAGTTTTCCAGAGAGAGTAGGGAAAGCTAGGCCAGCACATAAATACTTCAACTTCAGAAAAACTGAAAGCTAGGAAATACTAACATCACAAATCCACCAAGCCCCACTGTTCTGTTTTCTCTCTCTCTCCTTTTTCCCCTTGTTTATTGTCATCTGCTTTCATATTTGAAACTCGAAGATAAAAAAATTAGCAAATAATCACATTGATAGAAGTTTGTCAAAATATTTTTTATCTTTTATTTTTACTATTAAGAGGCATAACACAATTTTATACCTTTAAATCAATGTGGAATGACCAGTTATGTTTAATTTTACAAAGAAAATAATGCACATATAGAAAATGTGGACTGTCAAAAGGAGTGTGGACTGTTTCATTCATTTTCTGCAGTGTTTTAATTTTAAAGCATGAGCATTGTCCCAAAGTGCATGATGTCTTAGAGTAATTAATTAATTCATTTCACATTTTTGGTGTTTGAAATCACTTTCAGGTGACTCTGCAATGTTAACTGCTATTTATTTTTTTGTGTATGATGTAAGAGACTTTGTACTTATTTTTATGATACTTGCACGGAGCCAATTCTGTTCAATTTGGCTAAAATATCTTTTTTTTCACAAATCCTTTCATCTTCCATATCATGAATATATTACAATATTGCAGTATTTATCAACCCTGAATAAAATCTTTACCCATTTAAAAAAATAACTAATTCTCACCAAGATTCAATTTTAACACAAATCATTTTATCTTATTAAATATATATACAAATGAAACTGGTACACATTTTTTATGATCAAGGCTATTATATAACTCTAAAAGCCAAACAAATTTATATGTTAAATGCAACTGAATTTTCAAAGAAAAAAATAGAAATAAGATAACTTATTTCATATAATTGAAGAAGTCATTTTCTTATAAATAAATTGCTGCCAGCAACAGGAATATAACACAGCTATCACATACTATTGTGCACTGAACCCTGTGTGATGATAGAATTGTCCCATCACTTTCTCTTTTCCAAATACTTAAAAACAACAAACAACCCTCAATTCTTATTTTGTGTGTCAACATCATTGCACCTTCATTTATTATAAACATACAGTTTGTGCATTAAATACCTTCTAACCTGTCCTTTTCTCATTAGCCCAAAGTCATCAAAAAAGCATTTTTTTCTCTTTGTGATCATGAGTACAAATACAAATATAGATAGTAACATTGCAGTTGCATGGCAGAAGTGAATTATGAAGGGGCCATTGAAATGATCAGTAATATCAAACATTTCTTAGATTATCATTAAAAGGCCACAAAATATGGAAATTTATATAGATTACTTATAGCTCCTAAGAACATCACTGAACCTCAGAGATATGTATACTCTTGTTTGAGATGTGCTAAAAAAGATATTGCTGTGGTTTGTTATGAAATTATTCTTTTTTTAATATTCGTATTTTTTCTTCAAAATGTTTATAAGACATTTATTTGATAAATAATGAAACACAAAATTATAAACATAACCCAAATTTTAATTTAGGAATCAAAAAATTAAGTGATTAAAAACATGATTTTTCCTAAAATTTTGTAACTATGGTATAGACAGAATGAATTCTGTACTTATAAGTCAGTTTTAATGAAAATACAGTGACTTCTAAATAATTACATTATTTTGTGTACTTGATGATTGCACTTGTAGGGGCCAGGGAAAAACTTCCCCTCACCCTCTGAAGCTTTGCTGAAAATCAGCTGACAAGAAGCAGATTAAAAGGAGAAAAGGCACACAAATTTATTTGGTCATAGTTTTACATGACATGAGAGCCTTAGGAATGAAGTTCCAAAGATACAGCGTAAACTATTTTTATGCTTAGGTTCAACAAAGTATGAACTCTGTAGAAATATTATTGGACGAAAAGGGTATGATGTGATGTTAGTAGGTTGAGTGGAGAAACCCAGAAAGTCCTGTCTGTAGATTATTCTTGGCTTCTCTGTGCAGCATTCTTTCTTCCTGGGTATAGAACAGCACCCTCGGTGAAATAGGGGTCTAATGACCTACAATCAAGTACGGTAGGTCAGATCATTTTTTTATGGCCAGTTTTTAAGACAGAAGGGTGGAGAAGGAAGTTAGAGTAATAGTTTTAGGTCTTAAAGTTGGCTTTGGGGAGAAAGGGTTCTGGTTTCTATAATCTGCCTTGGGGAAGAGAAATAGCAGTTTCTATGTTTAGCCTAAGGGTCAAGAAGGCAGAAGAAGTTCACAGAAAAATTATCCTTCTGAGGCTGTTTCTGAGGCCTTAATTTTGGGGTATAGTTTTCTGAGCACCAACACACTCAATAACAAAAAATTGTTCTCGGTAACAAGAGGTATTTATTAATAAATATAAACTTGCAGGATGCTTAGAGATAATATGAGCTAAATGGGATTTCCTAAACTTATTCCATCAATATCTCAGGACCAAACTATAAGATTTCAATTTCTAAATGAGAACTGGAGCATATCTACTTTCACAACCCACCACACAGCAAGCTTCCTTTGAGTTAATGTTGTGATGCAGTTAGTAAAAGGACTAATGTAAGCTCGATACGTGTTTCTAGATGTATCATACCTCCTTTCTGATCATACAGGCCTCCTTGCTGTTCTTGCTTCGAGACTTTACACCTGGCTCTTTTTTTAATTTCAGAATATTACGGGCGTACAAATGTTTTTGGTTACATGGATCACTTTTGTTATGCTTGAGTCAGGGTTATAAGAGTGCCCATCACCCAAAGTGTTCAATATACCCCTTAGGTAGATTTTTGCCCATGCCCTCTTCCTATCTCTCCCCAGCTTGATTTCCACTGAGTTTTATTTACCTCTGTGCACATGTGTACTCATCAGTTAGTTCCAATTTAATAACAAGTGCATGTGGTATTTCTTTTTCCATTCTTTAGATACTTCACTTGGGATAATGGTCTCCAGTTCCCTCCAAATTGTTGCAAAAGGCCTTAATTCATCCTTCTTCATGGCTGAGTATACATACACTACATTTTGTTAATCCACTCATGTATTGATGGAAATTTGAGTTGCTTCCACATCTTTGCAATTTTGAATTGAGCTGCAATAAACATTTGAATGCAGGTATCTTTTTGATACAATGACTTTTTTTTCTTTGGGTAAATACCTAGTAGTGAGATTGCTGAATCAAACAGTAGCTCTACTTTTAGTTCTTGGAGGAATCTCCATACTGTTTTCCATAGAGGTTGTACTAATTTGCAGTCCCACCAACAGTGTATAAGTGTTCCTTTCTCTCTGCATCCATGTCAGCATCTATTGTTTTTGGACTTTTTAATAAAACTCGTTCTACCTGGGATAAGGTGATACCTCATTGTGGTTTTAATTTACATTTCACTGATGATTAGTGACATTAAGCATTTTTTCATATGTTTATTGGCCATTTGCTTCCTTCTTTTGAAAAGCTTTTGTTTATGTCTTTTGCTCACATTTTAATGGGCTTGATTGTTTTTTTCTTACTGATTTGATTGGGTTCTTTAGCTCTTTGTCGGATATATAGCTTATGAATATTTTCTTTCATTCTGTAGGTAGTCTATTTGCTCTGTTCATTATTTTCTTAGCTGTGGAGAAGCCTTTAAATTTAATCAAGTCCCATTTATTTATTTTTGTTGTTGCTGTGATTGACATTGGGGTCTTCTTCATAAATTATTTCCCTAAGCCAATATCTAGAAGAGTTTTTTCAACATTTTCTCCTAGAATTCTTATGGTTTCATGCCTTTCATTTAAGTCCTTTATCCATCTTGAATTAATTTTTATGAGTGGTAGGAGATGTGGATCATGTTTCATTCTTCTGCATGTGGCTATCCAATTTTCCCAGGACCATTTATTGAATAGGGCTTCTTTTCCTCAGTGTATATCGTTGTCTGCTTTGTCAAAGATCAGTTGGCTTTATGTGGATGGTTTTATATATGGATTCTCTGTTCTGTTCCATTGGTCTCTCTTTCTATTTTTGTTCCAATACCATGTTGTTTCGGTTACTAAAGTCATGTAGTATAGTTTGACATTTGATAATGTGATGCCTCCAGATTTATTCTTTTTCCTTAACATTGCTTTGGCTAAATGGGCTCTTTTCTGGTTCCAAACAAAGCATAGAATTATTTTTTCTAGATCTGTGAAATATGACATTGGTATTTTTATGGATATTGCCTTGAATCTGTAAATCACTTTAGGTAGCATAGACATTTTAGCAATGTTGATTCTACCAATCCATGAGCATGACATGTTTTCCATTTGTTTGTGTCATCTGTGATTTCTTTCCTCAGTGTTTCATAGTTCTCTTTGTAGAGAACTTTCACCTCCTTTGTTAAGTATATTCCTAGGTATTTTATTTTCTTCATGGCTACTGTGAATGGTATTGAGTCTTTGATTCGATTCTCAGCTTGACTTTCATTGGTGTATAGGAATGCACAATGATTTGTGTACATTGATTTTGTAACCTGAGACTTTGCTGAATTTATTTATCAATTCCAGCAGTTGGTGGAGTCTTTGGGGTTTTCTAGATATAAGATCATATCATCAGCAAAAAGTGATAGTTTGATCTCCTCTTTCCCAATTTGAATATCCTTAATTTTTTTCTCTTGCCTGATTGCTCTGGCTAGGACTTCCAGCACTAAATACAAGTGGTGACAGTAGGCATTCTTGTCTTGTTCAAGTTCTTAGTAGAAATGCTTTCAACTTTTCCTCATTCAGTATGATGTTGAATGTGGGTTTGTCGTATATGGCTTTCATAATTTTGAGATTTTGTTGAGGGTTATTATCATGAAAGTGTGCTGAATTTCTCTGAATGCTTTTTCTGCATCTATTGAGATGATCATGTGATCTCTGCTTTTGCTTCTGTTTATGTGGTGAATCACATTTATTGATTCATTTGTGTTGAACTGTCCTTGCATCCCTGGCCCACTTAATCAGGGTTTATTATTATTTTTTAATGTGCTGATGAATTCAGTTTGCAGGTATTTTGTTGAGGGTTTTGCATCTATATTCATAAGGTATTTTGACCTGTAGTTTTCTTTTTTGTTGTGTCCTTTCCATATAAGGTGACACTGGCTTCCTTTAAGGAGCTGGGAAGGATTCCCTCCTCCACGTGATGGAATAATTTCTACAGTATAAATACTAGCTCTTCTTTATAGATCTGGTAAAATTTAGCTGTGAATCCATCTGCTCTGGAGCTTTTTTCTGTTGGAAGAATTTTTATTAATGTTTCAATCTTCTTGCTCATTTTTGGGCTATTCAGGAGTTCTGTTTCTTCCTGATTGAGTCTTGGGAGGTTTTGAGTTTCTAGGAATTTGTCCATTTCCTCTATGTCTTGGAGTTTATGTGTAGAGATTTTCATAGTATTTACAGATGACATTTTGTATTTCTGTGGTATCGGTTGTAATATCTTCTTTTTCATTTCCAATTGAGCTTATTTGGGTCCTTTCTCTTCTCTTCCTGGTTAATTTAACAAGAGGTCTATCAATTTTGTTTACTTTTCAAAGAACCAACTTTTTGTTTCATTATATCTTTGTATTGTTTTTGTTTGTTTCTTTTCCTTTCATTTAGTTCTGCTCTTTCATTATTTCTTTTCTTCTGCTGGTTTTGGTTTTGGTTTGCTCTTCCTATTCTAGTTCCTTAAGAAGTGGCATTAGATTGTTAATTTATGATCTTTCTGTCTTTTTGATGTAGGCAGCTGAGGCTATGAATTTTCCCCCAGGACTGCTTTTGCTGAATACCATAGATTTTTATAGCTTATGTCCTTTGTTTGAGGAATCTTTTGATTTCCATCTTAATTTCATTATTGACCCAATAATCATTCATCATAAGGTTGTTTAATTTCCATGACTTTATGTAGAATTGAGTGTTTCTCTTGGAGTTGATTTCTAGATTTTTTCCACTGTGGTCTGAGAAAGTACATGGTGTGTTTTCTATTTTTTTGAATTTGTTGAGGCATGTATTATGGCCTAAGACACGATCAATTTTGGAGATTGTGCTATGTGCCAATGAGAAGAATGCATATTCAGTAGGTTTTCAGTAAAATGTTCTGCAAATATCTGTTAGACCCATTTGTTCTAGAGTCCTGTTTAAGTTCATTGTTTCTTTATTTACTTTCTGCTTGGATAATCTGTCCAGCTCTGTCAGTGGAGTGTTGAAGCCCCCAGTGATAATGGTGCTGCTTTTTATCTCTTAGCTTAGATCTAGTAGGGTTTGCTTTATGAATCTTGGCACTCCTGTGTTAGATGTATAAATATTTAGGATTGTTATATCTATTTTTAATTGCTCCCTTTACCCTTATATAATGACCACCTTTGTCTTTACTATTGTTGATTCAAAGTCAATTTTATCTGATATGAGAACGGCTACACCTGCTTTCTTTTGGTTTCCATTTTCATGATATTTTTTCCCCATCCCTTCACCTTGAATCTGTATGAGTGCTAGTGTGTTAGATGTGTTTCTTGGAGACAGCAGATAATTGGGTTGCATTTTTTCATCCACTCAGCCAGCCTATGTTTCTTGAGTGGGGCATTCAAACCATTCACATTGATGGATAGAATTGGTATGTGGGATGATGTTCTGTTCA